>BCKM01000006.1:9532-111532 GCA_039545415.1 Udeniomyces megalosporus | reverse complement strand
GGGGGGGGGGGGTCAAATATGAGCAGAAGAAGAAACAGAAGCGTCAGGCTCATAGCAAGAATTCGTCCAACTGGGTAAGAAATCGACGGTCACAAACGCTCTCACCAAGACAGATCAAAGTCAGCCCCAAGCAAAACAAGCAAGCAGTTTCCAAGAACATCTGTCTGCAAGGTGTGAGGGAGAAGGAAGAAATGGTTTTTAAGGGTGACATCACGCTGAATGATGAGTTTCAACAGACTCACAATGATCCATTTGAGATGCGACAGTACTAGACCGAAGGCAAGACGACGTATAAATGAAGGCGAGATCAGCAGGATCCAGTAGTTTTTCCTTCTTCGTTTTACTTGACTCACAAATGCTGCTCTAACAGCTTGATCGCGAGATGGGATGACACTTCCTGCAATGATACAGACGACCCAAGAGACCGTGGGAAGGAAGATGAGCTACAGAATGAAAGAAAATGGAGGAACGAGAATGAAGAGAAAGGTGAGTTTCTGAAACTTTTTTTTTTCCCTAGTGGAACGACAAATTTGATTTTCCCTGATGGACGAAGAGATGAACTCGGTCGGGGCTCACGGCTCTTTCGATTCCCATATGGACAGCTCGGATGGATCTTGACGTGGCAAGAATGGAAATGAATAACTATTGTTGGAAAAGCAGGGGAGGAAGTAGGAGGGAGAGTGAGGAAGGAATTGATACAACACGATTAGCTTCTCTCTCGTTGGCTGACCCTCCCAAGTTCATGTTAAAAAGAGAAAAAGAGAAAAAACTAACTCTGACCACGACACTCAAGCCAGCAAGAGATTGAATGACACCTTCCAGCCCAATCATGATCCTTGCTTGACCGATGCAGAGTCGATCGATATCGTGTACCAACGCGTCGTCAACTCCTCGCCATTCATCTTGACTTTCATGGAACCATGTCAAGTTTGAGCTTATGGGGTAGATGATTCCAAATAAGATGATGAGGTTAAGGATAGATGGATCTCGTTTGATAGACTTCCTGTTAAGTATAATCGTTAGGAGCAAGATGATGGAAAGAACGAGTCCGATGGACTGGAGTTCGTGTGGGAGAGTAAGGTGAGGTGGGGTCAGAGGAAGGTCAAAATGGGCAGGGACCTAGGCAAGGAGAGGAATCTGGCCTAAATGAGCTCGGGAGGGACGGACCGAGAGAACATGATAGCATGTCGAAAGGTTGGTCATTCGGAACAGAAGAGAGTGGTCGTTCCATCAAAGGAAGGGGAGGGGAAGGAAGCGAGGAAGAGGAAGGAAGGGAACCCGAAAGTGTGGGGTTCCATCCTTTTAGGGGTGAACCCTTTTATTTCACTTTCCCCCTCTTTCCCAGATCGGAATCCACCGAGCCGGATTTTCTCACCCGGTACCCACGTCGGGATCCATGTCGTCTTCGTTTCGTCAGCAAGGAAGTCCACGTCAGGTTCTCAACGTCAGTCAGCAACGAGGTTCCAACAAGTTCTCAGCGCGTGCTTTGGAAGAAGACTGAAGCTTCTCTTTCTTTGTATTGTGGTGTTAATCGAAGGGCATGAATAGGCAAAGGTCGCTGAGAAGTATGAGCGACTTTACTTCTTGGCGGCAGCCTCCTCAGCAGCCTTCTTCCTGGAAATCGGAAGGGATCGCAAAAAAAGAAAAGGATCCAGGTCAGCAGATGATGACAATGAACGATGGGACCAGGGATGGCAGCAGAAACACTCACTCGGCCCTCTTCTTGATCTGACCGGCGTTCCTCTTGGCGGCTCGAGCGAGTCGGAGAGTTCGGTAAGCCTCGAACTCCTTCTCGTCGGAGGTGATGGCTCGGGGCTTCTCAGCCTCGGCGAGCTCAGGAAGGGGAACGGAGACCTTGATGGTGTTGGTGAGGTCCATGTCGGCAGCACCCTCGGTGTCTCCCTTCTTGGCCTTGCCGGCCTTTCGGGGGAAGACGATGAGCCTGAAAGAGAGCATCGGATGGAGCAACGAACGATGGACGAATGAGTAAGTGAACGTTCCTTTCAAGTATGCGTTGACCTTTTGTTGCGTTGGGGTCGGCGATGTAATCCCTGTCCTACCCATCCTTGCCTGCTGACCGCGAATCTGTCTCGATCCTTGCCATTCCTCCCATTGCCTTTCCCGACTAGTATGGTTCTGCCGATGGATGATGACATCCCTTCCCTAGAAATCGACTAGGTGAACGGCAAGCAAGACTCACCTCTCCCTGTAGTTCTTCAATCGCTCGACGTTGACCTGCTCAGCCTTCTCGTCTCCACCCCTTCGTCGGTGGTCGACCGAGATACCAAGACCCCTAGCCTCCTTCTTTCCGACACCGGCAGCCTTGAGCTCTCGGTGGGTGAAACCTCGACCCTCTCGGACCTTGGTGTTGTATCGGACAGTGGGGCATCGAACAGCGGGTCGGAGGGACTTGAGAGGTCGGGCTCCGAGGGCGGTGGCCTTAGTGGCTCGGGCAGCACGACGACGGGACTTCTTGCCGGGCTGGTCGAACCAGGTCTTCACTCGTCGCTATTGGACGGAATTTGTTGAAGCGAAAACGAAGAGTGTTGGGAGCGGGCAGACAAGAGACGAGACGAGGATTTCAAGGGAAGGGATGAGGTAGGCGAGACGAAAAGAGTTGATTCGAAGGTGAACGCAAAGCAAGACAATCATGTCAGATCCTGTTGGGTAGAGGAAGATAGCAGATGATTTGAATCTATGAGAGGGAAGCGAACCTGCCAGTCCTTTCGGAAATGGTTCGCGTGGAGGACTTGGGAGGAGGAAGGGGGAAGGAGGGGGAGCAGGAAGGAAGTGCAAAGATGAGGATGGGACGGATTACGACAAGCTGTCAAGTTGGAAAGAGTGAAGTATATGCCCACCGTTGTTCTTGCCGAAACCCATTTCTGATGATCGAGTTCAAAGAGTCGTCGATGGGGAGGAGGGAGAGGTGAAACGAATTCGAGTCGAGGGAGGTCAAAAGATTTTGGGCGCGAGGAAGTGGGGTCGAGTTTGGGTGATTGGAAGGGAAACCATCAGTCGCTAGCTTCCTTTCTTGGTTGGGCTTGAGTGCAGGATGGAATGGATCTATGGGGAGGGCTAAGATGCATCTTACGCACTTGAATGATCTTGCGGAGGGGAACGAGACGAAGAGGAGGAACCAAGAGTCGGGCGAAGAATTCCCCTGCCTCTGCCCTCCTCTCCAGACGACCGGTTACCCTCCATTCTCGTCCAAGTCCAACCTCATCGATATCATCATCCTTCGAGTCCTCCATTCACCCCTAAGTCATCAATCTCATCAAAACGAATCTACCATCATTCAAATCACATTAAACCACAACATCCCATAAGAATACGATCCAACCTACATCTATCACCGACATCCATCTTCACTTTTCTTTTTTTTTCCTCGACCCAACAACCAGTCCCTCGCCCCATACCATCCGCTCACCCCACCATCTCTGACGGTCATTCTACTCCCCTTGACCTCTGACGGCGTTCAATCCTCCCTTACCCTCGACGCATACTCGCTCAACGTTAAGTCTAGCTACGTCCAACGCCCTCACAAAGTAAGTCGCGCTCAGGCCACTGGTACGAGATATCAGCTCACGAATCGATAGGTTGGTCAAGCATCAATTCTAACAAACAACTAGTGAGTGGCACTGACCTCATGTGAGGAGTCAAGAGGCAGTTTGGGAGCGACCAGAGTCGATTGTCTTGAGGAAGTGGCTCCGGTACGGTAACATCTAGAGCTACGATACAGGCGAGAGGATATATCGGCAGGATCAGTCGTGTTATCTCAATCAACAGAGGGTTTGACATAGAAGTCTCACAGGCCGCTCCAATCTTCAGACTATTTCCCTTGTCGCTCTTGTTGAGACCGTTCTCCAAGGCCTCGATTAACTTCTCTTGGTCGACGGTGTCTCCTCGACCAATGTTGACGAAAATGGCATCTTCCTTCATTGACCTAAATGCCGATTCATCGACAAAGTTTCGGTTCGAGTCATTGGACGGGAGCGTATCGACGACGATGTCTGACGAAGAGTAAAACTCGTGCATCTCGGATGAGGAGTTGGTGGAATACCACAAGGCTGGAAGATCTGTAGATGAAGAAGAGCTTTGAGTGAGAAAGGTACATCGTTGAAATCATCAAAATCAAAAGATAGACCGAAACTTACTTCCATCTACATCACCGGTTCCCTCGATCAAGTACCCTCCAATGGAACTCTTCTTACCTGATCTAGTGGCCACTATGATCCTCATGCCCTGGATTCAGTGCCAATCGCGCACCTGGTAGATCTCAGAACCGAAACAAAAAGGGTGGATCTCACAACACGTGTTCACTTACCAATGCTTTTGCCATCCTAGCCGTCTCTCTACCAATATGGCCGTATCCTAAGATGCCCATAGTCTGTCCCCGAAGCTCTCTTACGGAAAATCCGTCGGTCAAGAGTTGTTGGTTACCTTGCCAATTTCGTCTGGATTGCTCGAGGATAAACCGAGGAAGCCCGTGCCTGTCATCAAGCGAGGTAGAGGTCAGTCGTTTCATCTTGTGAAAGAGAAAGATGACCGGCCCTCTCTAGAGGCTCACCATATAGAGAGAACCGAGCCGATCACATGCTCAGAGATGGTGGACACGTGAATGCCAGATGCAGATGCAATGATCAACGGATGGGCTTCGGGGATGGACTTGATGCTGTCAATTTCATGAAGCAAAGTTATCACACGGACGTCAGATGTATGAGGAGAAATACGGATCTAAATCTTGACAGGTCAAGAGATGGCACCTCTAAGAAACAGCTGAAACGAACAATTCGTGGCCGTCTAGATGGTTGCTACCTGCAGAACAGAGCTGAATGAGCTTGAGGTTAGGCGTTTGGTCGATTGATTTTCTTGAGAGATTAAAACCGCAAAGGGATATGTACGTAGATTGTAATCAACACGAAACGAGAAGCGTTCAGTCCCCAAGATCCAGCATGGAGAAAGAGCAAAGTAAATGACTCTTACAGGTTCTTTGGCAGAGCAAACGTGACAAGGACGTCTGCTGCCCGATACTCTTCATCTGTTGGATCAGTGTGCTCTCCATCTGCTTCCCAAGCAGCTTTCTGAGGGTAATGAACCACGTTGTACTGAGGTGACGGGTGAGCTGCTTCGAAATCGTCGAGAGCGGAAGCAGGTCGGATCTCGGTCGTGATGAGAATGGTGATGGCCATGGTGTAGTGTTCGGTGTCTGGATGGCTGATGGCTATTGGGCGATCGCTTGTGGGTGAACGGTGTCTTGAGTGAGGAGTTCTCGTCATTTCGGATGCAGATGTTGTCGGTTGAGTTTCTTTCTTTTTTTTTTTTCCCCGTCGGGCTGGCTCTACTCCTCATCGAAGCTCAGGGTCACATCAGACAAGCGAAGCAGAGCATCATACAACATTCTAGCAACATGAACTCAATAACCCCTATACGTCCTCTAAGTCTTCTCCCTCAACGCGACTCAGAACGATCACATCTCCTCTCCTTCTTTCATCGTCCTGAGCCCAATCGAACCCATTCCATTTTCTCCAGACCTCTCGATACCCTCTATCCCACAGAGTGATTGAAAGACTTGCTGATGGATCGTTAGCTGAGTCGAGAAGGGAGGAGAACATGACTAGGTGAGAGGGCCAGGATGCTGGTGCTGGTTGCTTCAATGAAGTAGTGTTATCGGTAGCCGTCGTAACTGCGTCAGAACCGAGCGATAGAAGGAAGTCAACCGGGGAACTGTAGAATAAAGACTCTTGCGTCTGGTAATTCTTGAACGATTCGATGCTGCACAAGAGGGACAAATGGTGGGGGGAAGATCTCAAATGAGCGGTCTCGAAGAGCAGCCCCAGCCGAGATGCAGCGAAGAGATGGTCGAGGTACGAGGGAGAAGGTAATGATACATACGTTTTGGGTGGTTCGCAGGTCAAGAACCAACTTTGTTCATCAAGTTCCCTCCTATGAAGGTGACTTTGCCAGGGCGTCGAGTGACATGGCATCAAGACGCCAAAACTAGTGACCCTTGGGCTAGTTCGAAGGAACGAAGTCACGACAGAGTGTTGACCTGCTCCATGGAAGAGCGAGAGGTACATGAGGAATGGTATTGGGACGAGAGACAAGATACAGAAAATTCGAGGTATCGGGAGCAGGATGGATGTGTTGGAGATGACTGGGATATAATATGGTCTGATTGACGCAGAGATTTGCTTGTCAAAGCAGGGGTAGGGGTGCGTGAGATAGGCGGCTGAGAGAATGTTGAAAAGTGGAACCAGTGGCATCAAGAACCGCCATTCTTTGTGCCCAATCCCACTGTAGATAGCAACCGTCCACACAATCAACCCGATGAGGAGATATCCATGTTTCCCCAGTGATCCTCGAAATGCTTGCCAACAAGCAGGAAGTGCCCAGGGTAACGAAGTAAAAAGAATGATTGGCAGCGCTTGAAAGAGATAGTAGTGGAAAGGCGAAGAGCCATAGAACAGTGACGTTGGCAGCAGGACGTTATATGTGAAGAATGTCAGGAGTGGATGCGAGATTGGATACGTCGAGTAGGACGGAGGAGGAAACAGATGTGTGTCGAGTACAGTGGAAATGACGAGGACACTGAGGCTGCATAGGATATCAATGGCCCTTCATCGTCAGCCGCCTTGTCTTCCTTGGATAGCAGATGTGAAACGTACCCGATCCAAGCTGAATGGACCATCAACATAACGGCCTGCTTCCATCTCCTAGCTCGTATGTATCGGTACAGCAACTCTGATCCGAGGAAGATCCAAAGAACAAGATTCGTCGGACGGAGTGTCGTCGTCAGGGCTGCTATGGCGAGAGGAATCACTGTGGAGGCTCTGTGCGAATGAAATTCCTGCTTAGCTAGTGGATTCATTACTAACGCATGACCGAACGAGGATGATGACGTTACCCCTGTAAAGATGTCTTGTCAACGAGGCTCTGTACCTCGCCCCTCGGTATTGAGCTGCCTTGCTCGCCCTTGTCCAAGGTCGGGGTGAAGTTCTCCTCTGGGAAAGGCCACCAGTTGAGCGCCAGCACGGTCAACGTAGTCTCCACACTGTTGGCAAAAGGTCGAGTCAAAGCGTGTCCAAGGAAGAGAGAGGATATATTAAGAAGAAGCTGATAAAGAATTAACACGATCAGAATCTCATGTCAGCATCGCCTACTGTCTGCTCTTCACGCCTTCTGAGGTACCTGAAACTGACAGCTATTGGGGCTGTTTGCGGACCGTAGAGCCGCAAAGCAAGGGCGTAAGTTGAGACGTCGCAGACAGCGGCGAGGAGGGCCATGACAACTTGGGGTGCGACGATCTGAACACAACGAGCAAAGTCAGCTTTGTTTTCCAAGTTTAGACCAAGCGTTCTTCATAGGATCCGTCACAACGGTGGAGGAAAGAAACCTCACGAGCGAACTTCCTTCATCCAACCTCATCATTCGACAGATGGTGTAAACCCCCGACCACAATGCAACCCAACCACCACTCCTCAATCTACCCTCCGCCATCCAGCCCCAAGCAACGTCAGGTACACGCTCGTTGAAACTCCATTCCCAGGTGAGATGACCGTATCCAAAGACAAGTCGGTGAGCTGGTTCGAGTGATTGGTATGTCTCGTCTGGTTGAAAAGGCGTTCGTTGCAGGAGGGAGATTGGAAGCCGGATAAAGACGAATAAGAGGAGAAACACCTTGAGAAGATGGGATGACTGCTGAACACGAGCATGGTGGAATTTGGACGAAGAATCGGACGTCATCAGGGCATGGCCGTTGGGTTGGAAGGAAGAAGGCGCAGTTCGACTCTCGTTCGACGGAAACTCAACGTGATTTGCGACACGTAACGACCGGCTCAGTCAAGATTCTACTCAACGGCATTATATAAGAAGTCCGATCATGTGATTGGTTAAGAGAGCAAACAGGCAGGATCCATCAACGGGCAAAGGGGAAAAAAAAAAACGGCCTAGCAGGTTCTACATGATGCGACCCCGTCACTCGCTGATGAAGGTGATCTCATCGAAGAACTTTCCCTCGATGGCCTTCTCTTCTTCTCCTGGAAGGGTCAGGTGCAGCCTGGCGTCACCAAAATGCTGGTAGATGTAAGGTTTCGTGCCTGCGACGACGTTGACGACCTTTCGCAAGCTGATCAAGTAGGGATAGCGACACAGATGGACCTCAGTTGATGATGAGGACGTGGTTGCAGTCAACGAGAAGCGAAGCGAGAACACGACATACACGTAAGGGATCTCGGCAAGGACGTCAACCTTCTCAATCAGGTTGTTCTCGCCAACAGCGCCACTGCCGGAGGCCGTCTCGAGCGAGGCCTTGATCTCTCCTTTCTCCCCCTTTTCAGAGGGCCCAGCCCACTCGAATTTTACTCTCGAGGGAGGGTTGTAACCAGTGACAGCGTCTGGGACTGGGTCGATATGCTGGCAGCTAGAGGTCGTGTCTTTGGAGGTGAAATTGGGACTAGGAGCATGAAGCTGGGAAGTGACAAGGATGAGATCTCTGGACGAAGCAGAGGGATATTTACGTGAGTTCCCAAGGTCTGAAGCTAGACCGACTGTCTTGAACTGCTTACCCGTCCAGAACGATTCCTCCCAAGTTGACCTTGTTCCTACCCTTACCTTTACCCTCCACACCGTGCTCGTCCTGAGAGCAAGAGGCCCGCGTCGTAATTGTGAGCGAATGAGGAATGGCTGACCGAAAGGACGAATCATCCACTCACATTGGTCTCAAACTCCATCTGCACAGCGCGAACTCGACCCTTGCCGGTCTTCTCGTCTCCTGGAGAAGAGAAGAAGGCAAAGTTCCACCTCCGAGCGACCTAAGAGATGAGAGCCCGCGAAGAGGTATGTCAATCTTATGAGGGAAGAGAACGAGCCAATCCGAGAGAAGAGGTAAACAAACCAGGTTGGGTCTCATGCCCTGGATGGCGTGACTCAACATGGCCTCTCCATCAGCAGAGATGACCTGCTTGTTGAGAATGATCTGACCGGACGAGATGAGGACTGGAACGAATCGGCTGCCGAACGAAAGAGGTTTCCTGATCAGTCTCTGCTGCGTTAGCCGAAGGATCGAAGAAACCGATTCTTACTGAACGACGAAACCATCCCTCTTCTTGGGGTCGGTTCCAAAGAAGCTCATCCCTCCATCGCTTCCAGCTCCGATCTTGAAGCCAGGGGTCTCTGCCGGCTTGGTGAGTCGAACGCTGATCATGAGGTCCTGCGAGAGGTTGGCCTTGACTTCGTAGATCTCTTCAGTCTCGGGCGTCCCCGTGTGTTTGATTTCCTGTAGAGCACACAGTCAGGGTGAGTCAGAGAAATACGATCAAAAGACTCGAGCGAGACAATACGTACGACCTGATCGGCCTTGCCAGACTGTCCGTCGGCCTTCCAATTGGAAAGGTTGACCGATTTCCAGACGACATCCTTGGTCTTTGGGTCGTACCTCTTGAAGACGAACTGGACAGTGGGAGGGACGAACATGATGCTGCGAGAGGGATGGAGAAAGTGTGATCAACATCTGATGAATCGTGCCAGACTCATCGAAGCGGCGTTGGAGACGAACCCGGTGACGGAGAAGATGATCTGAAGCATGATCCAGCTACCATCGCTGAGGGCAGAGTAGAAACTCTGGGTCTCTGTAACGAACCCCTTTGAGGTCTCGCAAGCCCACGAGGTATCTTTGGCGGTGAGAGGTCCGTTCAAGGGACCCGATGTAGGTGGTGAGACGAAGTTGGGCGTGTTGGGGTCGCTGTCTCGATGAAATTGATGCGAGTCAGAATGAGCAGGGTGGCGGACAGCAGGCAGGAACTGATGGTCTAGCACACATGCCAGTGCTAGCCAAGAGACAAACACAGGAGGGAAAGGGAGATGGCATGTTTGGATCCTGGGTGGAGGACGAATCGGGAGGAAATGAAACACCTACACGGGTGCCGATGCTCCTGCGAACCAAGACATGATTTGAAGTCGAGATGTGTGTTAGAGTGGGCTATGGTTTCGTGGTGGAAAACCGGTAACGGTGTCGTGGGTGAATGTCGAATGGGCGTTCAAGGGCGCCGAGGGAAGAGGGAGCGTCGTGTTTGGCGGGCGAGGGTGACTAAATGACGTGTGACTAAGATGGCGATAGTCGTTGATAGGAAGAAATTCGCTTGGCTTCCCTTTTCCCTCTAGGGTTGGCATGTCAATATTGCTAGGCCCAGTGAAGAAAAAAAAAACCCCCAAGGGGCTCTTCCCTACCGGGTCCTGGTCGCCCCCTCTTCAGTCGACCTCCACCTCGACATCTTGATACCCCATCTCCTTGTTCTTCGCCAACCAATCTCCTCAATCGAGCCTTCAATGTCTCAGTTCGATCACATATCATCACTGCCCCAAAGGGATCGTCTTCCAGCATACCAAGCTCTCCTCCCTGACCTCTACGCTTCGCCTTTGCCCGGACTCGTCGACCTCGTCGATCATATCCTCAATGATTCGTCCGTCTCGCTTGTCGTCGGTAGACAAGTTTATTCCCAGGTCGTGTCTTCCATCAAAAATGACCAACTCAAAGGAGGACAGGACACGGGGAGGGAGGTCATCGAGAAGATCCTTGACAGGATCAGGAACGGGGGGTCTTCAAGCTCGATAGCTAATTATGACGAGCAGGTACGTGCTTCCCTTTAGTATGAGTGTGTGGATCACCGTCTGATGGCGGATGTGTCGTGCTGGTCGTTGTCTAGACGACTGTTTTAAGGAACCAGCTCGCCGAGACGCTTGAATCCGAAGAGGAATGGATGGAGGCTGCCAAAGTGCTAATGTCTGTCCCTCTCGACTCGTCGAACCTGTGAGTCCAAGGTTCCTTACCAAAGACTTCATCTCGTTCAGCCAAGCTTCGCGTTCGATCTGACCTCACATTTCTTGAGCACGCAGCAAGTTCACTAACGCACAGAAGCTCGATCATCTCGTGCACATCGTTCGGTTGCTCATCGAGGTAAGTGCACGTCAGCTGAAAGGATGATCGTGATGGATCACCTCAGATTAGTTTTGACGAAACAACTTCGTCTCGCTCGCAAGGTTGGGGACAATGGGCAGGCCCAGACGTACTTTAACAGAGCTTCTCTGCTCATCCACGACTGCGAAGATCCGACTGTACGACTCGCTTACAAGCTCTCCCACGTACGTAGACCTGATTCCGGTCCAAGACCAACCGCATTGGACTGGCACTGACCGAGGGACGCCCGTCAATCTTTGTAGGCTCGACTGTTCGACTTCAGCCGAAAGTTCAATGAAGCCGCACGTACTTACTTCGAACTAAGCAACATGGCCAACCTTGACGAAGAGGATCGTCTGCAGGCACTGTGCGTTTTTAGTGTCCCCTACGACTCGACACTTCGCTCGTGTCTGATCAACCCATCCTCCCCACCTGTGTCCGCAGCGGCGCCGCCATCACCTGCTGTATCCTCGCCCCCGCTGGTCCGGCTCGTGTCCATACCCTCGCTGCTCTCCACCGAGATGAACGTAGCCCAGCTCTTCCAACTTACACCATCCTCTCCAAGATGTTCCTCCAAAACATCATTCGATCCGCAGAGGTCGTCGAATTTGAAAAGGGGTTGATGCCCCATCAACTCGCTAGGCTTCCGCCGGCACCAAAAGGTGCAGTCAGTTGGGACGATAGTGACGACGATGAAGCGGGTGATGTGAAGATGGGAGGAGCGGGTGAGGGAGTAAAAGTTAGCGAGAGAATGGGTCCAGAGACTGTCTTGGATCGAGCTGTGATGGAGCATAATCTACTCAGTTGTGCAAAGGTATATCTGCGGTCATCATTCTTCCTGCTCTCAGTCTCGCTCGTCGAGCTGTGTTAGATGGCTCACGCAAACTCTTGTCGTCCGTTGGCATCGTTCCTTCCTTTTTAAGCTATACGTAAACATCTCGTTCGCTGGTCTAGGTGCCCTACTTGATCTCGCTCCCTCCGGGGCAGAAACGATGGCCCGTCGGATGATTGAACAAGAGCGGTTACGTGGATGGATTGAGTCAGTTTCTCCTCCCCGTTCCATTTCCACTCCTTCCGCTCTAGGTGTCCTCGTGATCGACTGCTCTCGATCGACTTGGTATCATCCGCTGATCATTACATGTTTCGTCTGCCTTCTTTCTCCTTAAAAGTCAAATTGACAAGCTCATCTGGTTCGAAGGAAGGGTCCGTCCTTCATCTTATCTCCTTTCTTGCAGGTGACCTTGCATCTTTCAACCTCGCTAATGGCGTTGAACCTTTTGGATTTATACAACAGGACGAATCTGACATGGAAGGAGCGACCGCGGGTGGTCTAGGCGAAGTCGACAAGGAACCTCTTCATTTCCAAGGAGTCTCACTAACGGAACGTTGGGATTCGAATATCGGAAACACAGCGGAGAAAGTGGAAGCAATCGCAGCTTTGATTCAAGCTAGGAGGTTGCTTGAACCGGTCAGTGATAGTGGTGGCGAATCCAGTAAGTGATCCTCTCATTTGATCCTCTTGCTAAACGCTTTTTGAGTGAAAGGCACTGAGTCGCCTCGGTCGCATGGTCCTTGTTTGCTCTCTTTTATTCTTTCGGATAGTGGTTGTCTCGTAGCATAATGTACATGTCTTTCTAGATCCCTCATCCTTTTTCTCGTCCCACGCTCCAGAACTCATCTCCTCGCTTTCCTGCTTCTCATGCCCACTGCGATGATTATCATGACATTTCATTTTCTCCTTCCCACCGAGATACCATTGATGGTTCTCCTTGACGAGCTAACGTTGATCAATCTGGTTCATGCATCGTCAGCCTTTCCCTCCCTTGCTCCTGATTGTCTTCTTCCCCTATCTCAACCACAATCCAACCCAGCCCCCTCTTATCTCGTCCCGTGGTTCCGAAAAAACCAAACTCAGCTGGTAAAGTTCCACCATGTTCTTCTTCAAACCGTCTCTTCTCCGTCTCATCATCTTCCTTCCACCTGTCCAAGACTTTTTTCCATCCATCGACGACCCCCTTTCTCCTCTCATATTCCTCATCTTTCCTATCGAGTTCGAGCACCAAAGCGTCGAAGGATTGAGAGAATTGTAAAAAAGTTTGAGTTAAAGTAGATATCGAATCGAGGATGTGATGAAACGAGGCAAGGGAATGTAGAATGGAGTCGTGGGCTTGAGAGTGTAGTCGAAGTGTAGATTCGATGAGGGTTGACAAGGGAGGCGATTGAGAAGGAGGAGGAGGGACTGGTAAGGTGATGGATTGAACACTGTCACTGAGAAGAGGAAAGAGAGAGAGAGAGGGAGGGAGGGAGGGAGGGAGGGAGGGAGGGAGAGAGAAAGGAAATGTTGCAAGCGGAAGTGCGAGTTTAGGATGCGATTGATTTTAGAGCTGGGTAGTAGAGAACAAACTGACTGAATATCCAAGATCGATGCGAGATATTGGTTTTCGAGTTCGTCGAGTACATGCGTTAATTCGCTCGTGTCTGCTGCCAGAACTGGAACAAACAGACAGCAAGTAAGGAATCATTTAGCTGGCGAGCGTCTATCTCGCATGGCCAGATTCGACCAGAGTGACAACGCGCCAAAAGAGAACAGCGTTCACCTTCAAACTCATCCTCTTCCAGGTCATCTTGAGTAGCGGCTCGGGAGACTTGTTCGAGATGGGAGCTTACGCCAGAAAGCTCCATCTCCATCGCGTAGAGTATGGCGGGTTGAGATGAGAGTCCGTTGACGACTTGAGCGAATGATGGTGACTGTGTTGGGCTGGGTACTGTGATTCGATGCTTGAGAAGCTGGAGGGGCAGATCGTGAAGGGCAACGAATAGGTCCTGCGGGAGGGAAGCGTCAGCATATCATAGTCGAGGTGACGGTCAATCGACTCAAAGATGTCTGACCTCGATGTGATCCTGAAGCTTGTCGAGCTCATCGAGCTCAATACTATCCAGGCTGACGAAATCTCGCAAGACTGGGTCGCGAGCCGAAGCAGAGGACGATGGGGCTGTCGTTGATTGTCGTCCAGTCGACTGATGGCTGGGACCAAAGAGTGAGGATGAAGACGAGGACGATAAGGGAGGCATCTTTGTCAAGTCCAACCTGTGGCTGATGCGAGCAGGGATGGGTCTCTCGAGTAAATTGAGAGCGTCCGAAAGTTTGGCTAAGAGGGAGATACGTCTCGCATTGGCAGGTTCGACCTCGGACTCGAGCTCTCTGTTCTCGTCTTTGAGCCTGATGCTGATGAGTTCAAGTGAGACGTCGCTAGCTTGACGAGCTTTGGCGAGGAAGTCGATCCTGGCTCGTTGGCTGAGGAGGTTGGTGTAACGAATGGACGAGTCTTTGGCGATGAGGCTGGCGTGAGCGATGAGATCTTTTGCTCGGACTTGGGCTCGTTTGGAGATGAGGATGAGATCGAGTATAGAGCTACTCTCAATCTTTGTCGCCATGGGACTTGTGGTGGACCAGAGTTGGTGGTCTAAGCTTCCCACAGTTAGGGGCCAATGACCCCCACTCGTCTCTCTCTCTCCCAGCCGGCGTCAAGCGGGACCATCAGCCTCCATCCTGGTCGTCTCTCTGGTCACATTCCCTTGATCCATGGCCTCACCCCACCAAGGCTACTCTCAGGCTCAATCCCAACATCTGGCCTTCATCCAGGTACGCGTGTTCGTCGTTCAGTCGGCCTTGAGCATGTTGCCGACGCTCTCTCCTTGCCGGTCTGCTTCGCCTGACGTTCTTCTCACTTCCATCTCCAACTCAGCGGCGGGTCCGACACATCTCATCAATATCCGTTCACAACCTTACCCTCACTCCTCATCGAGACGAATTACTGGGAGGATTAGAGCGCGTATCAGCCATCGAACAGATTGGGATCGCGACGTCGGACCTCGGCGAGAGGAGATCTGTCGACGATCTCGACCTCGATGCTTCCAACCAAATATTCAGGAGACGCAGGACGAGTAGTGCTAGTAGCAGGGTGAGTTCATCGATCTGATCAAACGTGGGCCATCAGAAGGCTCATGCTCCCTGATCTTGCCACTCTCGTTGTCGGCTGCCCTCAACATTCAAGTCTCTCCTTGATGCGTCTGCGCGTCATGATCATGCCCCAGCCCAGTACTCGCCAACGGCATCGGTATCCACAGCCAACCCGATATCCATCCCTCCACCAGGCAGTCCCTCGTCCTCGCTGACCATCCCACCCTCTACGTCATCAAATCCTCGACCTTCACTTGTACGAGCACGAGCATCCTCTCGTCGACGCCTTTCCAATGCATCTTTTTCGTCATCACCAACTACAATGGCGGTTCCCTATCCCTCTCCTGGCCTACATAAAACAGGTAGAGAACGCAGCAGCTCAAGGGCCAGCCTGGGCGAGACAGGTACCACTTTCAGCGGGAGCGTAGCGACTAAGGAGGTCATCAATGAGGATACGGAAGCCAACGACCAAACTACTGCTGTTAAATCCATGGCTGACCCTGGCGAAGAAGAAGATGGTCAGGACGACCGTCAGCAGGAGCAGGAACCGATCGAGTTCCTCGCTACAAGAAGGCTGTTGGAGTGTCTGGTGACACTTCGGATGACGGATGAGGCAGCAAGGGAGCTTCACCGGCGATCGACAGTGATCAGTTCGGGCCGGAGAAGCACTTCGAAGAATCAAAGGGCTGGATGGGACGCCGAAGGCAACGAGAGAGCTACCCCGGCGTCCGCTCGCCCATCGGTGTCTACCCCTCGATTCCGTTCTCGGACTAGCTCCGGGTCAACGTCGAAACTTTCTCCTAATTCTAACTCACCGTCATCTACTGGGACCTCGACTCCTCGAGCGTCCTCGACCTCGTCGCCGCGATCTTCATCGCCATCGAACGGGACATCATCTCGCACTCGATCATCGACGACAGGGTCAACATCGAACCAGTATATTCTCTCTCGTCCAGCAACATCCTCACGCTCATCATTGCCCTCCAGCTCATCCTTGCCCCGAGTCCGTCCTCGACCAGTTCCTACTCTTTCTCTCCCCGTCATCAACACGACGTCTTCACCCCCTTCCCCTTCATCTTCTTCGATATCTTCGAGTTCTTCCTCAAAACTCTCAGCTCCCTCGATAGATGATCTCTTGACACCGTTCTACATCTCCAGTTTACATCCCCCCTCGACGTCACCCACCTTTGCCGATATCGACCCTGCGAGCGATTTTGGCTCCTGGGATAACAAGGAGGTCTGGCGTTCAAACCAAGTCGTCGTCAGTGTCTGGACGCGGCAAGCCTGTGCGAAGAAGACTCAATTGGGCACTGGAGCAAAAGGGAAACAACGAGCTTCAGCAAGGGATGAATGGAGTTTATTGAAGGAGGATGTGATTGACTTGAGAACGCTGAGGGTATGGAACGAACAGGTGACTAGGATGCTCTTCCAATCCTGACATAAGACATCGGGATTCGACGATGCGACGGCTGACAAACGTCAACGATATTTACTCAGGACCCTTTGCCGCCGAACACGCTGCTCTTCTCTGACTCATCGTCTCCTTCAACCTTGCTATACTCTCTACCGACACCTACCGCTCCAGAAAAAGATCCTCGCTTGGCTCGCTCCTCGTCATCTCCATCTCTCGACCTTATCAGCCTTCCTCAGCAATCACCTTCTTCGTCTTCTACCTCTGGTTCTCGCCTTGGTGGCTCTTTCCAACCACATGATAGGACCAGACCCATCGAGTGGTCCGATCAAGACTCTGCTCTCGCTCGCTCTTTGCGGGAGACCCGGATGAAGCAATCTATCGACTTCCCCCAACTCCTTCAACTGGTCAATCTCGAGGCCGCCATCCGAGACACCGAGGATGGTCTCGGGTCTGTGAGGGAATCCTTGGAAGGAACTCTGAAAGATAGGGGACAGGAAGAACTAGATGGCGCTGAAAGGCTTAGAAGAGAAATTCAAGAGCGAGAGGCCCGAGTGGGTTGGTTGGAAAGAAAGCAGACGGAAGGCGAGCGAGAGATTGAGCAGCGTAAGTTCGAATCTCTGTGTATGACGCTGATGCCATCGATTGACTTCGTCGAGTCTTCCAGTTCGTCGGCGAGTCTCCGAGCTCCGAACTAGTCTAAGGGAGCGAGAGACAAATTTGTCTCAAGTACGGCGGGATGTGTTCGCTGAAGAGGAGAATCGGACACGTCTACTGGACGCGCAAGTCGTTCATCAGAAGTAAGATTGCCGCATGACCACCTCGCACACAAATCAATACAAAAGTGCTGACCGCATCTTTCACTTCACGACGCTTTGCAGAAATTCCATCATCTCACTCGGTCCTCACTTCCGATCAACACACTCTCGCTTGACTCACAATCTACTTACTCTCTTCCCGATCACATCCACCATGTCACCTTCGAATCGGACCATCCTCTTCACGATTCTCAATCTACCTTTGCCCCTTCCGATTCACCCTACCTCGCCGGCTCCGGCACTCTCGTTACCTTCGAGTGAACTACCGTCAGGTGTCGTACCTGTAGACGAGGACAGCGTTGCTACCGCATTAGGATTCGTCGTGCTTGTGATGGAGAGATTGGGAGAGTACCTCGGGAAGGCGAGTAATAGTGGGATCGGGGGGTTGAAATATCCCGTGTTATGCAAGGGCAGCAGAAGCTTGATCAAAGATTTGAGCTCCGACGTCAAGGGGTCCAGAGTGTGAGTCGCTCAAGAGTCTCAACGATACCTAGAGCCCGGATTGTTCAGCGGTTGATTGATTCTGTTGCTTGACGTTGCAGCTTTCCCCTCTATTCGAAAGGGGTCGAGAAGTACCGATTCGAGTATGCAGTTTTTCTGCTCAACAAGAATATCGAGGTTGTACGTCCCATGCCAACTTAACCCTACCTTCGTTTCCTTCGGAACGCATCTGACTTTGCAGATTCGTCGGTCTCTAGCTCATGGCGGGGCGTTCTATACGTCTGATGGATCCTCGACACACCCTTCCTAATCTCATGAACCTTCTCTTGACGGTCTCTTCCAATCACTTTTCAACCAAGTAAGTAGGATTGGTATGGCAGAAAGCCGTCTGATGAATCAACCGATCGCTGACTGCCTCTCGTGTGTGAAGTCCAACGCACACTGATCAGGCAGATGACTCTCACTTCACACTCTCGTCCATCCCGTCTCGCTTGACATCCCCTGCTCGCGCCGTATCGCCACTCCCAATATCGCCTTCGGCCAACAGAGAAGGTGAAGATTCAACAGTCGGCTCTCCATCTCTCGAAACCTCTCCAACCCCAACCCCCGGAACAGGAGATCAGACACCCAAAGCACTGACATCGACGACGGCCCGTTCCATCTTCTGGGCGCTCGGCGGTAGTGGCGGCGGTGGAGGAGGCACGAAAGCCAGCATCGTCACCGGGAGCGCCGGAAGAGAAAGGAAGTCAAGTTTGAATAGCGCGAGCAGCCACGAAGGGAAACCGGTCCCTTCGTCGACCATCATCAAGACCAAGCCCAGACGGAAAGCGAGCGTCCTCGTCGAAGCAGGACCGAAGTTGGAGGCGATGGGTGGAGAGGTCGGTGTCAAGGTTGGTCGAGGGACGAATGGAGACATCGAGGACGGGGAAGCGACCGTCAAGGTAACTCGACCACGACGAGGCACGCTCGCTCGGGTGTTGGGCGGATCAGGGAATAGCAGCGGAAACGTGGGCGTCGGATCGACAAGGGGACAGGAAAAGATGACGACGACGGGACGTTGAAGGATCAATCCCTCTCAAAGTCAAGATCTTGATGACGTTCTCCTTGCGTATACATCACCAAGTCCTTCTCAGCAAAGAAAGAAGAGACGACTGACGAGCCAAATGAAGGACATGTTATCTTGACATCCCATGCGATCCCTCTAATCCTCATCGACCCACTCAGCTTCACTTCCATCAACCTCGTCGTCATCCGATGCCGAGCTCTCGCTGTCATCATCATCCTCGTCGCTACTCATGCTAGAGTCCGTCTGCTCGTCATCATCCTCATCCATGTCACCTGTCAAGCCATTCATCGCAGCGAGTTGAAACCTCCAGAGTGAGCTGTTGACTTCGAGCCAATCGTTCGTTGGAAGGATGTCCCCAAACTGGCAGGTGAGGGGGAAATGGTCCGCGAATCGAGCGTCGTCGGTGATGGCGGAGGTGAGAGCGACGGCTGTTGAGGATCGAAGATGAGGCATGGGTAGGATGCAAGCTCCAAACCGAACGAGGGAGCTGAAGATGAATGAGGGATGGGTCGATTCGGTCGTGGTGGTGGAAGAGGTGGAGGATTTGGCAGAGGATGTCGCGCTCGACGGCTCGCTAGGAAGGGGTAATGTCTTGGCGACTGGACTGGATCGTGGACTCGAGCTAGGAAAAGCCGCTGGGAGCTCGGGGATGGGTTTGGCATAGGTATCGTTGGTGATGTAAGGAGAGACGCCGAGTCGGATGAGGTTGGGCGCGTTTCGATGGAGCTGACGGAGGTGAGAGTATTGAAGATCATCCGTGAGGAGAGCGAGAGACTTCAATCGAGGGAGTGTCGCACCTAGGGTGGAAAGGAGGTTGGATGAGAATCGAAGATGCGGATGGACGACTTGAAGCGTCTCGACTTGAGAGCCTAGCGAAGGAAGGAAATTTTCGAGTAAATTCTGATAGTTTCGAGCGTTGATTTGGATTCGGGTTGACATGCCATCCCCAGGGGCGACGAGCTGGAATTCCCTGAGCTTGAAGCGAGAAAGGGCAGAGATGAAGAGCTTTGGGACGTTCCGGCGGGGGTAGGCTGGAACGAGGGCGACGACCTCGTGAAGGACGAGGGACTCAATGGTGGATGGAATCAGAGGTAGAACACCGAGGAGTTGTTCGGTCGAGAGAGCGGAGATGCGAACGCTCTTGAGCGATGGAAGGTTGACGGGCTTGACGGCGTTGCTCGAGACCTTTGACGCTTCCGTCCAGGTGATCGACTCTACGGTGAGATCGAGACGTTCCAGCCGATCGAAACCTTCTAGCTTGTAGAGCTCGGTGAGTGGGAAAAAGTTGGTCTTGCCAGACTCGGGCGTTACATTACGGAAGCTCAACGCGAGCTTGGTGAGGGTCGACCGAAGCGGCTCCAGGAGGGAGACGATGGTCGAAACTGTCTTTGGTCCAAGATGAAGAGCAAGATCGGTGATGAGGGGACAATGTGACGAGAGATACGACAGGATGTTGAACGTGATGGCCGATTCGAAGTGAGAAGCGCCCAGTCTGCGAAGTGGGTCTGGCCTGTCGTCGTCGTCGTCAGAGTCGTCATCAGATTCATCTTCTGATTCTTCCTCGTCTTCGTTGTCGAGTACAAGGGTGCAAGTTCGGATGTTTGGCGTGAGAAAAGGTGCCAAGGTAAGGATCGCTAAAGATGGACCAAAAGTTCAGTATCTGACAGGTCCATCGCGCGAAAAAAAAGCCCCCTCAAGAGCTCAGCACAAACACACATTCGGAATCTAGCACGGGCTGGCATCTGTCATACCGGTAAGATGTGAGCATCAGGATGAGATCATGTAGGGAGGGAGGGAGAGCGTCCAGACATACTCAAGGGTTTGGATGGCTGGAAATTGGAGCTAGAAATAAGAGAAACGTGTACTTGGTCAACGGACCGTTTTACTTTGGCTCGTACAAAGGCAACGTTTCGTACCATAGCCGAGAAATAGGGATGCATGGCGTCCGTTTCGTCGAATCTGTCAGATCGATGGGTGATGAGCGAGTGCGGAATCTGATAACGATGGGGTCATGCAAACCTGATGTGTCTGATAAGGTTCGCGTAGCTGTGGCAGTAGATGGATGTCCGTCAAGGTGTGTTCCCAGCCACCGGGATCTCGTTCACTCGAATCTCACATCTGAAGCCGATCCATGTCCTCCTTTGCTGGTAGCTTCATGATGAATCGCTGTGCAGACATCAACGAGGCAGCCAGTGAGATGGAGGAGAGGAGGGTATGTCAAGGTAGTAGAAAGTGCTCACCTGATTTCGAAGGGGATCCTTGTTGGCCTTTGTGAAGCCGAACTGGAAGATTTGGTTTGGGGTGGTTCAGATTGGACTGATGATAGAGCTCATGGATGTGGGAAGGAACTCACTGGGGTCTCTTGAGCGACATCTGAAGGTAGCATGGTGACGAGCTTGGACAACCAAACGGGGCGATGGGCCCATAATACTTTTAGGGCGAGAGGAGACCAATCGCGACTGACGGTGGCACATGCTGAGAGATCTGGGGGATCTAAGAAGTCGAATATGCTGAGAATGAGCTCAGGGACATCTAGGGGGTTCGCCATAGCGTCCTGAGATGGGGGTGGGAGCGTTGGATCGATTGGGTCAAGGCGACGTATTCGGAGAGACAGGAACACGGTATTGACAACAACAGCTCGACACGGTATCGACAAACAACAGCTCAACGCCAGAGTCCCTTAGGATTGCTTACCCATACCATCCAGTACCTCATGTCCGAATCCTTGCCAAACCTCATCACATCCGAGACCGTCGTCCGGTAAGTCTGGTCAAGGAACGACTCGCTCTGCTGTCCTCACCTCGTTCCCATCTACCCTTAGCGTTTCGTCCACCCTCGACAAGTCAGTCGGGAAAAAGTACCTCACAGATCATAGTCAGGAGACGTGTTGGTCATCAGCAAATGTATCCATCAACGAATCTACACTCCTATCCGTCCGAACAATCAACTCATCACCGCCCTTGCTTGCCATTTCTTTTCCAACCCAATCATCAACACCACCAGGGCCTACCACAATCCATCTCCCTCACCTTTACCCAACCCATCATCCCCGAACGGCTCCTTCTCACCTTTGCCGGCGGCTTCGTCGGAACCCACTGCTCCCTCTCATACCTTCCTCTCGCCACCACCACGACGTCAACCTCGACATCATCAGCAACGACCACCACCTTAGCTTCATCGTCTGTCGGTCCAAGTCGTTCATCGTCCCCGCCATCAACCGGAGGGGCAAAGGCCGGCAAGCAATGGCGACTTTACTCTAGATTCTTCCCAGAGGACGTCAACCGGCGACAGATGTTTGACGTCTCGAGAGCAGAAGGGGAGGACGGTATCGGTGGGTTAGATGGCCAGGACGAGCCAGGGATGAAGGAGATCAAGATCGAGTTCGAAAAGGGGAGCGACTTTTTCGGTCGCATCACTGTCTATGAGCTCGAGCTCTATGGCAAAGTCGTCGGTGGAGGTCCTGCTAACGCCTGAGGGGCGATCAGATGTATTTGTAATCAAGACGATTCCATCCTCACGTTTATCTTTTCGTACGGGCATCCGTCTCCAGCAACCTTGTGGCCCGTCACAACCTCATCTGCTTGAGAAGAGACGACCAGAGTAGGGCACCATCTCTATAGACCGAGGGAAAATCTAGTAAAATTCAACCGTCCCACCCTCTCCACCTGTCAGGCTGCCTTTCATCACCCGCTCGCCCTTTTCCTTCATGATATCCTCGATCGTCCGCATCACGTTGCCCTTTCCGCCCTCTGTGATCTCTGGGAACCAGCCCAAGTGATCGGCAATGAGATGTCTGCACACGTGTTCGTTATCAGCACGATCCGTTCAAGCGGGATTGACTACGGAATCTAGGGGGAGGGCGAACCTGTTTTGACATGAAGGGCACTGAACAAGGACGATACCCTTGGTGTAGGCCTGCTTAGAGAACTGGTGCGTCGAGCGATGACCACATGGAGTCTCCGCTATCGGCTCCGGCACTGGGGTGGCAGACTGTGGATCATCCGACTTGGGTGCAGGTGTCGAGGTAGGGTTCGAAGGGTCGATGAGGGCGGTGCAGGTGAACGTAAGGGCTCTGGTTTCGGGAGGCAGGAGATTTTAGTATCTTTGTCCCGTTCTGAGTATGAATCAGTCGGCGGTAGAGGTCATTGAAACGGTAGGAAGAGTAGAACGAGAGAAATGACGTCGACCCACAATTTCGGTTCCTGCTCTATCTTGAGGGGTTGACCCGCTTTGCTCTCGTCGTTAGGCTTCCAGGTGACCTTGATGCCTTGTTCAGAACCAGTAGGATTGGTCGAAGTTGATGATGATGGAGGAGCGATTTGGGAATCGAACCGACGAGGGGATGAGGTAAGCGTCCGATATGGGATAGCGCTGAGAATGGCCCGGCTTAGGTTAGGTCGAGCGAGATTGGGAGTTGTGGTTGATGCTCTTGCAAGACACCGGACGAAGGAGAGATGTGGAAGGGTGCGAGTCATATCTAAGGCGGCGTAGGGGTCGCAGTCGAATGGTCGGCTGGGGGGTGAGAACGGGAGTGGCGAGCGCTCTTTCAGAAAAAAGGACACGTTGCCTTTAACCAACCACCCGATCATCCTTCTCAATCATATCATCAAGATCGTATCATGTCGTGAGAGTCATCCGAGTCAAAGAACGATACAGCGTATGCGAAAAAAAAGGGTACAACCTCGTCCCGCCAAAGGTAATCAGAGTCCAGATAAGATGCTAGGTGGGAAACGTAACGGGAGGGGGTCGACGTGCAAGAGAAGCATCAGTGCGAGATGAATGGGGAAAGATGACCAGAAAAACAGAATCAGAAGCAAAACATGACAGAGACTTTCACACTCTAGCACTGGCCGTTTCCAGCCTCGAGACTTCATTCGTCAGGTACTCGTTCCCTTCCTCCAGCCATCTGATCAGGCCGACGGCTCGATGTAGCGCGGAGGCTTTGCTCGGGCCCCTGCCAGGTCCAGGCGCTCTCCTGTTCCTCTCCTTGGGTTTGGCCGCGGCTGTCGACTTCCCCTTGTCAGGTTCTTCTCTAGCGGTCGGCTTGTCTTTCGAGGCCGTGTTGTTTGCCGAGGCAGGTGCGAGTGGGACAGAGTATGAGGGCGGAAGAGAGAGCAACGCGGTGAGAGCTGAGAAAGATTCCTTTACGGTGTCTCGACGTCGTTGTTCGGAAAGGATATGGTTGGTACGTTTCTCTTTGGTGGTCAGAAGAGCGTGAGGAGCCGGGGTGGTGCTGCTACGGTTCGAGGATCTGTCTCGCTTGGTCCCTCGCGATGCAGAAGGTTGAGCATCGCTATCCGAATCGGACGCCTGATCGCCATCCTGTCCACCCTGCTGCCCACCCTCTTCTGACTTGACTTTGATTCCCTCGGTAGCTTTTTGATTGACCGAGGCACGGCGTTGAGCGCTGACTTTGACAAAGGTTGGATAATCGAGAGGTCGAGAAGCGAACGACTCGCCATCATCCGTGACGGGGAAGGAGGAGATTGTTGTAGACGCCGAGGATGACGAGGATCCGTTCGAGCTGGAAAGATGTGAGGTCGCAGAATTGGAGCTGACCGTGGATGTACGGCGCGTCCTGGATGGACGGGCGTTTGTCATGGTTGAAGCTGTTGATGACCCGGCTGGTTTTGCCTTACCTCGTGAATCGGAGATCAGATCTTCGTCAAGTAGGTTCAATGGATCGTGAGGTACACTGGAAGAGGAAATTCTGGCTCGTTTGGAAGCACGCGACTGAGTTTCATCGAGCGGAGTGATGAGAGATTGAATCGGCGGTAGAGGAGAGCTCATAGATGAGGAAAAGTTTGAAGGAGATTGAGAAGGTTGCTGGCAGGAGAGAAGGTCGAGCGAAGGACCGCCGGTAGCGTAACGGTCCGCACTAAGAGACTCGTGAGTGGAGTGATCAAAGTCATGCTGTGCATGGTCTGAGATGCCACCGGGATGCCGAAAGAGTTGGGAAGTATATGATAGGTTGGGTTGAAAAGAGTTGGAGTAAGGAGCGAGATGTGTTGATCGATGGTGGTGCGGACGTTCGACTGTCGAAGCCTGCCCCCGCCGGTTGGCAGCGATGGCTGCAGGAAGACTCTCGAATGGCGCCGTAGCGAAACTGGATTGATTCGCGAAGGGGGCAACATGGCCTCGATAGCTCGGTCCAGGGATTTCGCCTTCAGTCTTGAGGCGAGAAGACCTCCTTGCGGACGTGCTGCCTGGCAGACCCGTGATGCGCATGCTCGAGAGGTGATCGAGGGAAGAATCCTTCACCGCCAAACCTCCATCCACTGGAATCGACCTTGATGCTTCTCTGAAGGTCGGCAGGCCAGGTGGAAGGGTAGGATTGAAGTCCCAACTGGCAGAACCTGACGTGGCGCCTCCGGCAGTGTTCCTCGCCTTGAGGAGGCCAGAGAAAGGGTCAAGCGTTGCGGGATTACTCGATGGAGAGAGTGGAACGGTCGTGGTGGAAGCGGTGAGGAAGGACGCTAACGCGGATGACTCTGTGGTTGAGAAGAGAGGCTGAGAGAGCTGGGCGGAGGAGGCAGGGATCTGAGCTGAGGGCAGCACGAAATGGGAAGGGGAGAAGGGCGCTCCTGATTCGTCGGGCAAGGTGAAGGGGAGGGAGGTGAGGGACGGATATGGATTGAAGTCTGGGTGAGGTCAGAGTGAAGGAACGAAGAGGAAGACGAAGTGAGCGAGAGTCCTGGCACGTGCAACGCGGATATCGGTCAAGCCAGCATAGACGCGAGCTGAGCTTGGACCCAAATCCAAGCGTGGTGGTAGATGTCTAGCTGAGTTCCCATTGAGAAACTTATGATGCGATGGGTGGGACGATATGATAGGGTCGAGCCAAGCTTGACGGGTGAGGGAGCGATTGGGCGTGCTTGGGGACGTTTAGCTCGATGTACGCACCATCAAAGCTGACGGGCTCTTGAAGGCCATCATCATCCATAGGAAAATCAAACTCAAAGGTGAGAGGATCAAGATGATTTGATTGATCGTGGTGGGCCATGTTGTTGGGTGAATGTATCGAGTTGGTGATGTTGGATCGTGTTGGTTGATAGGTCGTGGAGGGGAATCTGATAGGAAGGTGTGAGCACTGGCAGGCTCTATGGGTCAGGTCAGGTTAGGTCAGGGCGTGGTGGGTGTTGGACGAGGACGAGGACGAGGTGTAGGTCGAAAGTGTTGGACTCCCGGTGAAGGCCGGATTGGATCTCCCCATCCTCCATCTCTCTCACCATGTACGAATCACAGCCATACAACACCGACTACCTCAAAGTCTCAGACGTCCACAGCCTATAGCAAGTATCCCATCAAATCAATCCCCCATACCAAATCCTGACCCAAGACATAATCCCTAATCTGCCCCACACAATCTATCTCCCGACTCAGCTACGAGGAATCTGGAAACAGACACGGAAAGGTACCTGCTCCTTCTCATCCTCGATATCTTGCTTGCCAAACCATCTCATCATCCGAATATCCTCAACCCTACAAAAGCCCGTCATCTTCCTCCACGGTTAGCATCTACCTCCAGCTCCCACATATCCTTGCATTCGCTCACACGAGACCTCGACCACGACTTACCAGGTGGGCCTGGTGGCGGAACTAGCCCATCAGACCGATCCTACTTCGATCCAGCCGTTTACCGTATCGTCCTCAGTTTGTCCTTTCACCTGGCTGCCTCTTGGTCCTCTCATAGGCCCTACCTGATCCTCCTCGAGGCGTTCCGCGGCTGAATCGTGCTCGGAGCTTTCCAGTGGATCAGCGAGGAGCCGGAAAATCCACCCCTTCCGCTTCCTTGGTCGACAATGACACCTGGCACCTTGTTGCGGACATCGAGACCTTGCGAGAGAAGCTAGGAATCGACACATGGGTCGTCTTCGGAGGATCATGGGGAAGCACTCTTTCGCTCGCATACGCTCAATCTCACCCAACACGTGTCAAGGCTCTTATCCTTCGGGGCATCTTTACGCTTCGTCGGAGCGAGCTCGACTTCTTCTACCAAGTTCGTCGTCCACCAGCTCCGTGTCGGCCAAGTAGCAGCCGAGGGCTGATTGCTCTTGAAATATGCAGAACGGAACATCCCATCTGTTCCCTGAAGCTTGGGACGAGTACATTGCTCCGATTCCCGAGTCCGAGCGCCACGACATGATGGCCGCATACCACAAGCGTCTCAACAGCGAGGACGAGTCTGAACGATTGGAAGCAGCTCGAGCCTGGTCAAAATGGGAGATGAGTACTAGCAGGCTCGTTACATCTGCCGACGATATCAAGAAGGCCGCTGAAGACGACTGGGCCAAGTGCGCATGGACTCCAATCCCGCGTGTGTCTTCGCAGTCATTTACTGACCTAACCGCGACGCGTTTCATAGTGCATTCGCTAGGATCGAAAATCACTTCTTCGTCAATGCAGGGTGGATGAAGGACGGTCAGCTGCTCGAGAAAGCAGAGATCGACAAGATTCGGCACATCCCTACCGTCATCGTCCAAGGTCGATACGATGTAGTTTGCCCTGCTACTACTGCGTGAGTTTAGGCTTCCGATGGGCACGCAGTTGACAAATCTCAGTCACTTATCGTACGGATGACCTCTCGATCCAGTTGGGCTCTCAAAAAGGTCTTCCCTGAGGTACGGCGACATCTTCCGACAGCTTCGTCTCTTGTAGTATACTGACTGAGACATGGTTAAATCGTCTGCGTACTCAGGCCGAGCTCATCATGGTTGCGACTGCAGGTCACTCGGCGAGAGAAGAGGAAACCAAGCAGCATTTGCTCAAGCAAGCCGACAAGTTTAAGGCTCTTTAAGGTACCCAGAGTACCTCTTTCTCGGACTGTAAGCTTTCGGTTCTCCGCTCAAGCTCTTGAGTTGCTGAGGAGCATGCATTCTCATGCCTTTGTCCCGCCTTCCTCTTCAAGACACCAATGCCACTCACTCATCAGCAGCATCAGTGCATCTTGCTGTCTCGTATCACGACACCTGATGCTCCTCCCTCATCGTCTTCTACCTCATCTTTAGGCTCGATACAATGCTCGATCTTGTCTCAGAATTGAGAGATCACCACGTTTTGTTCCGGTTCGATCCGGTCCGGTCGGCAATCCGCGAGAAACTAACCGGAAAGGATTGACTCTCCATGATCTCACCCTAGCCACCATCTTCGTTTCCGTTGTTGTCAACATGATCCTCTTCATGCTATCTATCCTCTTCATTCTGCCTCTTCTGACAAGGGCCGATACCGCGACGACGTGATACGAATAACTTCAGTTTCCTTCTTCGCAAGGTCTTCAGCTGGACACACGTCCCAACGGAACAATCTACGCCTCTCAGACGAATGCTCAGGCTGGATTCGGTACCATCAATGCTGGTCTCGATAGTATGCGAGTGACACAACTCTCGTTTGGAAAGAACAGCGGACAGACGCTCAAGCTGTTTCCTAATCTTCTTTCATCTTTTGTTTGGCCTGTCAGTTCGCCAGAAGCAAGGTCTGCCTTTGGTCAATCACAGAGCCTCCTCGTTGCGTTGTGTCAATTTACCGGCCTCTTGCGTTAGGTGCACCGTTAAAGTGAGAATCCGAAGGCGTCGAAGTGAGGTTGCACAACATCGACGTGACTAACCAAGCTGCGGCGAACGGCCTGGAGATCAAGAATGATACCGGCCCTTCAACTGCTTTGATCGTCGTTCGTCCTTCCCATCTCCTTTCGTTATCGACTACACATCGCCAGCTTTTATGCCTGCTCTTTCGCATCATACCAGGATAAGGTGTTCATTGGGCGGAAAGGAAGCGCGTTCTTCGGTGAAGGTCTGATTGCCGGTTCCACAGATCATGTTGATATACATCCCTCCTCACACGTCAAGTCGCCGATGCCTCTAACGGGTGTGAGGCTCGTTATCAGATTTAGGGCTTTGGCACTGCTTGTTCTCAGAACGTGACCCTCTCGAGTCGAGGAGCTGGAGGAGGGACCGTTGCCTAGGAGGGGAGCGAACAGTGGTGTTCGTCGTTGTCGTTTTTGAGATCTGATTATGTCTGCCCGACGACCAAATCCTTGCGTGTCTTGACCACATCTCTCGTCGTCAGATGAAGCAAACCAATTTGGAGCCTACTTTACCAACGGGTCGATCCTCCTCGCCTCGGAACTTACGCTGTCACACTCGGTCGACCATGGGACAACCAGTCCCGGGTCGTCTTCATGGATACGTACATGGTGGGGTTTCATTGATCTGATCGAGAGGATCGACAACGACGAAACCCAAGGGTGAGTAATTCCTGCTTGTCTACTCAGAGCGACATCGTCCAACTTCAAGGTTTCATCTAATGGTCAATGAGCGATCTCTGAGTGGGCAATATGGCCCCGGGTGGAACGCATCTGCTCAGGTCAACAACAGTCTCGTCGAGAGCGTCATTTCCATCGACGAGGCGAGGCAAGAATTCAAACCCGGCAGCACCTTTGAGGACGATGAGCCGAACTGGATCGATGAGGAGCGGTTGATATGAACCGAGATCGCACGTTGACGAGAGCGTTGACAGGTTTGCGTACGAATCGATAGGATGGATAGTACATTTCTATCGCATCTACTTTGCTCCACCAAACATGCTGCCCATGAGGTCCATCAGGTTGGGTCCCCCGGCACCTCTAGGTGGCTGGATCTTGAAGTGCTCTTTCGAGATGGAGGAAACGGCCTAGGTGAGATCGAATGAAGTCGAGATGTCGAAATGGTGTTTTTTTTTTCGGTCGGTAAGGAAACGTGTTTACGAGTAGTCTATGCCATGACGGTAAGAAGAGCGACTCACTTCCTTGACGTGCTCATCCCTCAAACCACCCTGTTTGCCCCATGACCTGTACTCTCGACCAGTCAACTCTTTCCAAGCTTCCTTGAGGCCCGCATCTCCAGGTGCCCTCTGCACGCTCAGGACAACGAGTTGAAGCCAGTTGGCGACAGGAAGCGTCGTAAACAGGAATTCCTCCTCGCCGGAGGCGCCAGGGATGGCAAGTCGGGATAGAAGTAATGATGGTGTCTCCTGGATCAGAAGGTCGAGGAACGTTCGGAGAGTAATGAGGGCAGGTCGGATGTTTGGCGGTGAAACAAGCAGGAAGGGTAGGACGGTCTTGAGTAGATACGGGCTGGGATCGTTGGGGGAAGATGAAGAAGATTCCCCAGAGGGAAGCCGAGACCAGTTGAAGCCGAGTCGGCCGAGCGTGAGTGCAGCGTCGGGGGTACCAGATGAGATGAGGTAAGGCAGGGCTAGAGGGAAGGTGACCGGCGTCGAGGGAGAAGAGAGGAGTTGGCCAATGTACAGCAGGAGAAGGGCATCGCCGGCCGGTTGAGAGCCAGGCGTGGCAGATTTAGCTGTCCAGCTAGATAAGCCCCAGGGAGAGAAGATGACGGTGAGACGTGAGCATGATGGGAGTCAACGATGGAAGCGAGGGGATAGGAGAGATTGAGCGAGTGCTGTGGAGTGTATATGCTTACTTGACAGCGAGGTCAATGACTGTCTTACGCCAGTTACCAGTGGTAGGGCAGAGGGCGATCAAGTTTGTGAGCTTGCCTAGGGTAGGAGATAAGGGACGATGGGATGATGTTAATCGGAGTGAATACGTGTTACAGACTCCTTGCTGCAACGACTCGCTGAGCCCCTTATCTTGTCCGCTACCACATGAGCGTTGGTCTCTTCAGCCGTCCGTCACAACCCAACAAGATGGGAGAGGAAGCTCACCTCTGGTACTCTCTCCAACTGCTTCGCTAGATCCCTCCCAGACACCGACCATCTGACTAACGAGATCAACTCCGCTTCCAACCTCGCCCTTCTTGAGCAAGGCCTTTGAGACTTGGAACAGAACCTCTCCGGCTGCTTGAGGGTGACCGTGCTGAGCGAGTCGAGCGGCAGTGGTTCGCGTCTTTTGATGAGCGGAATAGGCGTTTGAGATGACGAGATCGAGCAGTGGGGGCAGGATGACTGGGACCAAGGGGGTCGGTGAGTGATATGTATTTGGTCTAGGTTGGGATTGGCACGAGCAAAGTACCTTTTGGGTCTGTGGGCTGAGCTCTGGGAGGCATGGCAGGTGGATGAGGTAGTGGTCGTTGGTTCATCTGGTACCTTTCCAACGCGTGAGCACCCAGGGGCCGCGGTCTAGTAGCGTTCTCTCTCGGTTTTTCTTTCTCTCTCGACTCTTTAAATCCCAAACACCTCATTCTATCCTCACCGACCAGCAAGGAAGTCCTCCATCTCCTTGTCCAAATCGGCTGCACTCTTACTCGGTCGAGGAGCCGTCCTCTCCCTTCTCGACTCCCCTCCATCCGCCCTTGCGCCGCTAGCGAACGCTTCCAAGTCACCATCCAGATCTTCAACCCTCACTCTTCCCTTGGACCAATGGCTCTCTCTCGTGTTGTTGGAATTTCCTCCCTGCGTGTAAGGGACATCTCTGCCTCGTGAACGCCTTCCGAGTCCATCGTCATCGACCCTGTCGGACCGCATCCCGCCCCGTCCGCGACGACCAGAAACGGGACTACGACTACGACTGCTCCGAGTCCTTCTCTCTTGGCCTGTCAAAAGTGCCTCGTATTCTCCCGTGTGCGCGTCGCTTGTAGGCCGGTCGAGCGAGAAGTCTTGAGAGAGTATGTCGACGGTGGCGCTAGAGGCCGGCTTTGGAGGAAGACCGGTCGTTGGTAAGGGAGGTGCGTCGATGGAGCGTGTAGCTTCACGGAGAGGCTTGCCAGCTTCGCGCGAGTACTTGGCATAAAAGGAGGAGGCCGCGGCACCGGCCTGGAGCAAGTGCAGAAGAAAAAGGATATGTGAGCAGGGCAGACGATCCACAGCGGGCGACGAGATCGTACCCTTTTTTGTTTCCTGTCGTTGATTCTTGCCCAACGAATCTTGATGGGAGCAGCCATGATTGATTCTTGTCCCGATGGGTCCAACTCCTCTTCCTCCTCTTGATCCGCATCAATTACCATCCTCCCCTTTCCCTTCTTCTTCTGCTTATATTCTGCTGGCCAGAGACTAGTAGGAACCTTCTGAGATATTCCCTCCACGTTGAGTTCGCTCGACGAATACTTGAAATCGCCCATGAATTCGACGGGCGAAAGAAGGAGTGATTCGAGGGCGGATGCCGCGATGAGGGCCGAGGGAAAGACAGCAAGCAGTTCGGTATCGGAAAGCCATTCAATTCCGATCGGGAGAGCGGTAGTGTATGACGAGATGTAAGTGAAGACCTGAACAGGAAGTCAAGCAATAAGCAAGACGAAGGATTGCAGGGCCACAAGCCGGGAGGGGACCTGGACGTCGTGATGGAGATACAAGATAGAGCAGGGAGATCTACTTTTTCTGTGGGGAGTTCAGAGAAGGGTGGGCCTTCAAAGTGGATAGCACTCGTCCGATAGCTCTCGTCTGTCGGAACGGGGATGCTCGACGGTGGGATTTCTTGGAAGGCGGCCGGATTTACACATGTCCAGGTTTACGTCAGCACGGACTCTACGCGTCAGATTCTTTCAATTGGTGATGGACCAACCGTCAAGAGCTTTGTCATCGAGCAGATCGCTCGCCATCTTGTGGTTGACTACCGGCTTGAGCTCGCTGAGCAAGTAGATCTTGCTTCTAGGACCGTCATCGTCCATGTCCCCACCTTGACGTAGCCTTCTTCCACCGATGTAGTCGCTATTAGCGCCCTCTGACTGGTACGAGACCCGGGAAGAAAGGCTGCGGTTGGCGGAGGATAGGGTTGGGCGCGAATTGCCGATGAGATCGTCGAGTGCTTGGTCGAGCAGCGGTTTAGACCTGACCGAGGACGTGGGACGAACGGAATCGTCGTTGTCGTAAGGGAGGCCAGGTTCAGAGTACATGTGAAGTTGATGTTGAGCGAGGACGAGAGTGCAAGCGGATGTTGGGACGATAGATTCGAAACAACCTTCGTTGCGCCGTCGTTCGAGCTCGTCGTCATGTTGTATAACCAACTGACCATCTCGTCGTATGCTGACCGCTTCATTCATCTCAACCGACATTCAATAGAGAAAGCCATATAATCCACCCATACGGCCTCAGACACCCGAACCTCACTGACTGCTGGCAGTCGACGTGGGTTGGCCGATATGGTTTCAAGTCGTTCCAGCTCATGCCGTAAGAACAGCATAGTGGTCCTTTTGCCCCGGCGAGTTGTCATCATGGGCGCTATCGGAAGCTAGAGAACAGATGGACGAGGCTCGTTCGAGACGTATGAGAGAAGGCGCATAACATCGGGGAGCAAAACAATTTGAAGAGGACAAAAAGCGGTTGGTACACTTGATGGAAACCTATCCAAGACGGGGATCGAGGAGGATCAGATCAGCAAATCAAGTCAGACCCATACAGGAAACGGGACACAAGTCGAGATGAGTGGGGTGGAATGGTAGGGGGAATCAGAGCATTTGCTATCGGGTACGAGACTCTTCACCGGTGTCGGTATGGACACCGTCAGGGTCTAATTAAAACTTGTTTTGGACATCTTGTAAAAGAGCGAGGAAGGGGATGGGAGGAGTCAACTCGATCCAGACACTCACAGCAAGGACGGGAGAGGTGAGCCAAGGCAAGGTGAGGCAGATGGAGGGACGACACAAGACGGCGCAAAGTTCGCAAAGCGCTTCACTCCTCAATCGTTACTCAACCGTTCACAAGTTCTCACCGTTCAAGTCCTCCTCACCGTGTCTAAACAAAGCTGTCATGGATTCCCAATTACAACACCAACATAGAAACGAACCGATACACTAGGGGAAATAAACGCAAACGCAAATCAAACCGAAAACCAACTTCCTCAGTCGAACCCCGATCGACATCCCTCAAGCCAGTCGATCGACTCAAGAGCAGACGCAACCACTTTTTCCGGGAAAAAAAGAAAAATCAGGTTGAGCCCAATATCCGACTGAAAAACAAGGGCGAGAGAAAGGCGACGAGAGCTCACCTCGAGAACCACCAACTCCCTTGAAGCTGTTCAATCCAGTGGACAATCAACGCCAGACGTAGACGGGGGGATCGGATGGGAAGCAGCTTCGCCTTCTCATACTCGTCGATCGGAATAACCTGTAGATGGTGCGGGGAAGAGGACATGCATCCGACGTCAGGCTCATCATATACGAGAGGAGGGGTCATGACAGATGGATCAAACTTACGCTCGCCATCCAATAACTACAACTCGTCGGGTCGTCAGGCATCGGACCGTAGGTGTTGTTGAGACGTTGAAGGAGCCAAGGTGCCGAGCCCGAACGCAGGTGATCGATGAATGCTTCGCAAATCTCCATCAACTCCTGCGTCGACAAATCAGCTGGGTTGCGTCTCGACGGTTGGGAGGAGCCAGATGTAACGTCGGACGCAGCTTGCGTGCTCGTCGATGTTGGTACCGCAGAGGACGACGAGGTAGATGGCAACGAGGGTCGGAGCATGGGAGCAGAGGTAGGGATCGACGTGTGCTGAGCGGGAATGGTGCTATCGGAATCAGCGGCCTGGAAGGATGTTGGAAACGAAGCCGAGGGAAGGAGTCGGGGTCTAGAAGCACTGGAGGCGGCATCCGAGGCGGAGGAGGAAGATTCTATATGATCAAAATCGACGAACGATACGCCCAGAGACGACCCAGAGGAATCTGACGCTCGAGCGGCCTCTCTCGCTACAGCGGCCGCCTCTCTTTGGGCTTCATCCTCCGGGGGGATATCGTCGATCCTTCAGTCAGAAACATGAGTGGGTATGAGTCAGCGGCGCCGACAGATGCAGAACGGAAGAGGAAAGACTTACCTCTCCACTCGTCCCACTGTGTAACCATCGAGACCCTCTTTTTCGATGACCCTAAATCTCCAACTCCCGACTGTCTCAACCATGCTTCGTCCATCTGCAAGCGTCTGGATACTCCTGATCTCCAACATTGTACCATACTCAACACCTCCCCCTCGGGGAGGCAAGATCATGCCGAACCGTGGATTCGAGGATTCGATACAGCGACGAAGCATCAGGCGATATCTGGGAAGCGTGATGACCGGTCAGATGTGCGACAGAGTACCGCGAAAAGTAGAGCAAACTTACCTGGGTTCGAAAATGTGCAGGACTGTAGGCATGGTGGGGAAGGCGAGTGCGCAGATAAAGATGGCAACGTCCATCCGGTCGTTTCTCTCACTCTGCTCGACGCCCAGACGACGTTCGGCAGTTTCGTCCGAGAATGCACTCTCCACTGTGGGTCGATTGCGGTGTCAGTCAATGACACGACGATAAGGATGAAAACGAGGACCACAACCACTCACAAATCGACTCTAAGACTTTGTTGATCGGCATCATTCTTTGAGAACTACTGGCATCTCGTGGCTCCGGGATCGACTCGAAAGGTGGTAAATTACATCGACACAGAGGACATCGCTGCGAATGATCGCGCGATCGAGCAAGACAACGTCGGCAAAAGGTCTACAAAGTGGAAACGATCAGTCAAGACACGCTTGGGAAGATGCTGGAAACTGAGGCAGACTCACGTGACCACACGAGGTTGTTACTGGTTCGTATAATAACAAGGCACAGACGTCGCACTCGAGCAGATTAGTTAGCTCGGCATCTCGCTTCTTCCGACGAGCGCTCCGTATCGACTTGAGTCTCGCTTGAGGTAAACAGGAGCTCGTACTGGAGGCTCGAGAGAGGGAGTTTGCAGACGGAGTAGAGAGATGGGGAGAAGAAGAGCGAGATGTAGGTTGTGATCTAGATAGTTTGGTTGGGCGTGGCGAAGCGGTAGAGGCTGAGTCGAGAATGGCAGGATCGAGAGAATTGTCGGGTTGAGTGATTCGATCAGACGTCGTCTTGGTATCGTGAGGGGAATTAGTGGATCGACGGATGCGCTTGGGAGAACGATGGCGGAAAGTGGGAGACGTGGGATCAGGGCTGGCTGCCGAGCCAGGTGAAGGAGGACTGAGGGCGATCGAAACGACTTCATCGTCGGGTTCTATCTCTGAAGATGATGAGGTGACAGAACCTTCCGAGTCAAATGGTTCGCTGGCCTTTCTGTGACGAGCTGATCTGACCACCCGATCCCTCGGGCAGGCATTGAGGCTAACTTTGTCGAGAAGCTCATCTTGGACGAGACCGAGAACCTTTGCGACGACGACGTCGGATCGAGTGGGGAGTGTAGAGAGAGGAAGGCGGCATGTAGTTATCGGACAACGAGAAATGTGAGTAGGGGCAGGTGCAGAGGGTCCTGGGGGAGTCTGAGGAGCGGGTTGAGGCTCAAGGTGGGAAGCACAGACGGTGTGACCGCAAGGAAGGGATCGAGGAGACGAAAGGAAGTTTCTCGCAGAGGATGAGCAGAGTGGACTGCATGTAGAATGAATTGTGAGTCAGTGCACTGGTGACTTGGAAGGAAACGAGCCATGGGACATGAGGGCGAGACACAATTGAGGAAGCGAGAGGACGGGCAGGTGAGCGAGGCGGAAGAAACGCCGATCGTCATTCCCTGACATCATCCCAACTGCCTGTCATCGTCCTCCCGAGTTGGCTGCCATCTAGATGAGACGTTCCAAGTGCGATATGCCCTCTCGATGTCGCACCCTTGCACATCCTCCGAAACGTCATCTGCCGATTCGATTCGATCCCACCGGTCCACTCACCATTCGAGACTCGTCGCGATCGTCGACCATCGATCCACACCTTTCCCCTTGGCGTTGCCGGATGACTTGAAAGTTTCATCTATGAATCGAGTCGACTGGTTGGTGTGCTTTGTGAAGATTGGCGGCTTGACCAGTTCGCGACGTGGTGCCGATGACGACGAGGAGCCCGAAGCGGCAGGGATCGGACCAGGTTCGATGCCAATCGTCGTCGGGGAGGAAACGACTTGGGCTGCTTTGGAAGGCTCCGAGTGAACGGGTGGGGGAGGGAGCTGGATCGGCGGAGGCGAGGCAGGTGGCCTGTCGCTCGAAGAGGATCCCGGTCGAGAAGAAGTGGACGACGAAGGGGAAGGAGGCGACATCGACCTTGCCGCTTGGGCTAGCTGATCAATGCAAGACTTCGGACTTAACAGGAGGATGATGACTGGTGGAGACTGGCAGTGGTGATAGGGTTCTGGTAGGAGGAGGGAGCCGGCGGATCGAAGGAGAGGTGAAGGATGATCGGATGGAGGAAGGTCTCGTCGAGGGACAGATCGAGAATTGGCGATCAGATTATTTAATCTTCTACTTGGGTTCGGCCCCCTCCCAGATATTCTCGTTGACATACAGATTGACGACATCAAATACAACTGGTCATACCATCAATTCTAGTCCGACTTACAACCCTGGCACCGATGGCCGTCTATCCCACGGAGAAACTCGAATTTTACCCCGCATCTCGAAAATCTCGATCGTCTCTTTCTGCCGACCTCATCTCTTGACCTCTTCCTCCTTTCGCTCCAGAATCTCCTCGTCGAGCTCACTCGCCAGGCCGGCAAGGCCGTCGTCCTCCACTGGCTGTCGCTCGAGCAGGGGCTTGATGAGTCGCTCAAAGTAAGGATGCACTGACGAGAGGTAAACCAGGAGTCAGTTCGATCGCCATCAACACCCACGGACGCTCATCGACTCACCCTTCGGAAGCGGGTTCGCTCGTCGGACTTGATCAAAGTACGCCTCGTAAATCTGGCCGTCGTATCGACCGAGAGCGGAATTGATAATGTGGTCGCTCACTGGAACAAGGCAGAAGGACGCGAAGCGCAGCAGGCGTCAGTTCATCTGTCACTCTTGATGAAAGAGAGAAGGATTTATGCGACGTACGTGCGAACGAGTCGACGACAGGGACTGAGATCCAGAGCCAGTGTAAGAAAGAGAAAAAAAACCTGTGAGCTGATACTCGTGCGGGCAGGGAGACAAGAGCTCTCACCAGCAACCTTTCTGACCGAAGCGCAAAGATCATTGACCTCTCGCTCAATCAGATCCATCTGCTCAGGTCGGAAGTAGGCATCTATGTGGTTTCCAGCTTGTCAGCAACAAGCAAGTGAGGCAAGGATAAGGGACGAAAACGGACACTTGAGGAATTGGCCGGCCTCCTGCTCGATTTGGAAGAGGCCGTAAAGCTTGCAGATGACGAGCAGAATTTCCTTCTCGGGAGAGTCGAGCATTGCTTCGCAAGCATCACGGAACGAGCGGAAGATGTAGCCAACGGTATGAAGCTGATAGTATTCTTGCGTCAGCTAACGCTCTGCAACCAGTTCAGCTGAATACAGGACAGACCTTGGCAGCAACAAATCGACCCTGCGAGACGGCTTCCATCGCCATCTCCTTGCTCATGCCCTTGTCTCGAACGAGGGCGTCGTAGTCATCGCCCATCTTCTTGATCGCATTCGACGCGACGCACGCCCAAGCCTGGTCGACATCCTCGAGATCAAGTTTGCCCGTTGATTGGGCCTTGAGCACGTTGCGTCGAGTAAGGTATTGGACTCCAGGAGCGAGCTTCTTGCCCTTGATTGCGTCTGCGGAGGGATAAGCAGGGTGTCAGCTTTCGCGGGGCACAATGATCACAGGTGATTGATGATGTGCGATGATGTGACCGACCATTGTAGCTGGCAAGAAGGGACCGCCCGGATTGGAGGGCCAAGATAGTGTTGTCTCCTTCCCAAGTGCACTGAACTGAAGATTTGAAGCGATGGCGCAAGTTCAGTACAGATCGCTCACTTTGTGACATACGGAGCAATGACTAACCAGCGAAATCATTGAACATGGACGGAAATGCAGAATATGCAGAGTATCCGTGGCCTCCACAAGCTTGTCTGCAATCATCAATCGTCTTGAGGCATGACCATGTGCAGAAGGCCTGGTTTGCACCAACCAAGGACGATGAGCTTCACAAGTTCGATCTAGGGGAAGGAGTCAGGATAAAGCATACTTTGAGACCAGCAGACGTGGCGTGAGTCTCCTTGAGCTTGTCCATGATATCTGCAGTGTTTGGCTAAGGGAGAATGGAAGGACTGAGATCAGTCATATCGACCAAGCGAGAGAAGGCCGATATGAGCTGCTCACATCATTCGGTTTAAGCGTCTCGAGGGATGTCTGAAGCTCGAGGTACATTTCTTCCATCTTTAGAGCGGTGAAGCCGTTAGCAATCGCTTGAGCGAGAAGGGGCTGTGGGAGAAGACCACGTCAGCTCTCGTTCTGAAGGACGACACGACGGATCAAACGACTGACCATAAGCCTTCTTTGATGGATTGGATAGTCGAGCAACTGATTTTCGGTCTTACTGTCACCGCTGCTGAACTGTCGACGAACCGCAGCATAGCGGATGGCCACAGTGAGAGCCTTCTTGGCCGAATTTGCCGAATCAGATACCATCGACGTTCGACCCGAAAGAAGGGCACCGTAGGTGAGCTGTGTAGGAGACGAGATGAATGTGTCTGCTTTAGCGCTTCTTGATCGATCCGGACAAAAGAGGGCAACAACAATCAAGAACGAACTTGAGCGAGGGGTGGCTCAGTAACCTCTCCCGTCCTAGAGACTTGAGTGTGCTTCATGAGCATGTGAGATCGAGGGACTCTGACAAAGGTAAACTGGATGAAGCCGTTGTCGATTCCGTCTCTTGAGTGTGGCAGAGATTGGCGAGTCAGTCGGCGTGGGAGGTGTCGTGTCAGATACGAGAGCGTCCACCCACCTTCCCATTTTTTTGCCTGGGGACGAATCAAAAAGAAGGGTCAGATCAGGGCGCACATCAGATACGTCGACAGGTCGAATATTCACCTATATCGCCGACGTTGATGCCTGGAAGCAGCATAAAGGTCCTGGACGAGTGATCACAGTCAGGACCTGGGATTTATTCAGGCGAGATGCAAGGGAAATCTACCGACTTTGGATCCCTGAGCTGAACGACGAATGTCTTGACGCCGTGACGCTTGCCATCGATGACGAGTTGGGCAAAGACAGCGCAGTGGGTGGCAGTCGATGCTGCCCCTCCGATCCACCACTTCGTAGCTCCCTATGGTGCGAGTATCAGGGTCCGTAGACTCAGCTCGGATGTGAGATGTGCACGAATTGTTTGGTCCGGAACGTACGATGTGGGGTGTGTGAATCACGAATTCGTCTGAGCGAGCGTCGAATGTCGCTGTCGTCTCCAGTCCAGCCTGTAAGATGCGACACAAATTGAACCTCGATTTTCCGGGATATCAGTGAGACCGATATGTAGAGGCTTACGACGTTGGAACCATGAGCAAGTCTAAGAGGCAAAGATGAGATGAATGGGTAGAAGCAGGTCGACAACTGTGTCAGTCATTGTCCGTCTGCCCCGGATGAGAGAAAATGGAGGACAAACTCGGTCATTCCAAAGCACCCTATCACTCCGTTCAGTCCCAAGACACCTTTCTCTACCCAATAGTTGAACTGCGAGGTCGTCGCACCTGAAGCCAGCATAAAACCGTGAGTCTGGAGTACAAGCAGATGAAGAAAAAAAAAGAAAAAAAACGGTTGATTGAAACCCACCGCCTCTTAGCGCTCCCAAGAAAAGTCCGTAATGGACACCGAATCGAGTCCAGAATCCAGGATCGGCCACCCCGATGAGGTGAAGCCGAAGGGTGAACGTCTCGATGGATTCTGTCGTGATCCAGTGAACCTACGTCGGGAACAGGAAGCTGCTGAGTGTCCGTATGATCTGAAGCTGGTTGATTTCTCACTCCGCTGGATGATGGCGAGACGAACCATTGTGCTGAATTTCTCCATTGTCCTTTCTCGGATCTCATCTTTGGACAGGTCGAATATGTCGTCCAGTCGGAACTGCACGGATTGAAGTGTGAGGATTTCGAAAACATATATGGAGGTTGTGATGAACGAGTACGAACTGCAGGGGTACGGGCGAGCTGTAAAGTCGAAGAGAGGGGCGAGGTGATGATCAAGGAAGGGTCAATCCACAGTCTCGCTCGAAGCTGGGAGGAAGCGACAGACCTCTGCCATAAACCTCTCCTTGAGTGCGAGCTGTTTCTCGCCTCCATGCATCAAGGCTGCGAGCTGTTCGTCATGAATTTAGAAGAAGATCGTAAGTCATAAGGGACACGTGCCGATGGCCAGCCTCTGTCAGACACAGCTCGTCCAGGCGCAAGATCGGCACGACTCACTTTTCGGACGTTGAAAGGAGGATTGCTACGCTCCTGTTGACGCAGGTAATGAGGTCGTTCCGAAGGGAAGAGAGTGATACACAGACAACAGGGACTGATTAGGGAGTGAACCAGAAGAGGAAATCACGAGGAGCGCTCGGATCGTGGAACGTACGGAAGCGATAGTGGCCATGGTGGTGGGTTTAGGTCTTGGGAAGGCCATGTTGAAGAGTTAGATGTGAACGAGTAGAGTAGGTGTGTGTGGACAGCCGTCTGAATCGAGAGGAGAGGGGGTGGAAGAGAGAGAGGAGGACATTCTGACGAAACCTCTCTTCTTCCAAAAGCTCGGAAGGCCGGCTAATCAAAACCCGATCACTTTCTCCATTTTCGCCCCTCTTTTCTTCGCTAGCGTTCGTCATCGCCATCTAATCTAAGCAGGAACTATCGTTTCTTGGTTGAGTGATTAATCTAGTTTCAGTCCAAACAACGATACCGTGTTCTTCCATGCGGCCTCTGTGACCACTTCCAACTCCATTCCCTTCGTCTTTGCTACCACCCATGCCACCCGTCCGATTCCACAGGGTTCCAACCTACCCTTGACAGCCTTCCCTTCCGACCAATTTTCGGCCTTTGTCGTTGGAGGTGCGTAGAGTGCCTCGAGCTCGGTGGGCAGGTCCTTGAGGAGTGCATGCGAGGCATGAGTGGTCGTGATCGAGCACCAAGGAGCATCTGGGAGAGATATTTGGCACGAGATCATTGACACGATAATTCAAGGGCGGGTATGCGAAGAGGAGAAGATGTCATTTACCAGTTTCCAGCATTAATCGATCCAAAGGAATCTCCTTGACGACTGCTAAATTCTCCGCTGTCTTGAGAGAGCAACCGTTGATTCCGATGTAGAGTCCTTCAGCAGTGAGTCTAGACAACGGCAGTGCTGCGTTAGTGTCGATTGATCTTGTTAAGGTCCCTGCCGCAGAGGGGAACCGAGTAAACTCACTCCCTCATCTCCTCGAGCGTGCCGGTAAATGAGTGAACGACTCCGCCTTGGGATTTCCAGTCGGCTTGATGATCTCGCATGATTCGGATAAAGTCGTCGTGTGCTGCACGTGAGTGTAGGAACAGTGGAAGGCGATGAATTCGGGAGAGGGCGAGCTGGGAGGCGAAGTGTTTGCGTTGCGATTCAGCAGGAGAGAAGTGCAAGCGATCATAGTCTGTCGAATCAACCAAGCTGTCAGCCGTCGTTCCAGATGACGATTCATCGGCAGAAGCTCCTCACCTAATCCACATTCTCCGATGGCAACAATCGTCTCTTTGCCTTGATCGATGAGTCTGCTCAGACTCGAGAGGTAGGAGTCCGGATCAGCATCCATCTCCGTACTTCGGGTGGGATGAAGTCCAGCAGTCGAGTATGCTCCTGAATCGCGTCATGCCATGGCGTGAGCACAGGCCGTACACTTCGCGATCTTTCTCGGCAGACGAACCCAACGATCTGGCTTCCGTGAAAGCTTTCTTCGACTCTTCAAGCGATCCTCCTGTGAGAATAAAGGATTTGACGCCGGCTAGAGTGGCTCTCTTGACGACAGCATCGAGATCAGCTGGGAAGCAAGGTACAGTTGAAACCTGAAGCCGTCAGCTTGCGGACGTGTGAAGCGAGGTCGAAGGATAACGCACCTGGATGTTTCTGCTTGCCTCGGTACAGTCCCGAGAACATGTCATCTGAGTTGAATGCGATATCTATCAATCGGGGAGCCATTGTCTTGTTGCGTATGAACGTCGTCATGGTCGATGTCCGCATCCGGTCGATCTGATGCTCTTTTCCATCTCGTCTCGTGCCGGAGTAAATCCTGGTTTTCTGCCTCGATGATGAATTTTTTACACGGCTGAAAACCCATGACGTTGAGAACTCTCATCGGAATCTGATGTAGACGAACGACTTGAGAGGAAGCAGGTTGACCACGCAGGCACCAGATGGATATCATGCCATTCAAGCGCGAGTATAGGGTATCTTTAAGTATAAGACAGAGGCAAGAAGAGGAACAAATGAAGCACAGCAGACATATAAAGCAGACACCATACTCAACCTCTAGGGTTGAGGGAGCCAAGCCGAGCTAGGGAGTCCCCTTCCCTGTATCCAAATGAGAGATATTGAGTGAGGATCAGTTTAAGTCGCTTTCGAAGGGCAGTATATCAGGCGGATTGAATCGCGTACGCGTTCTCTGCTTCTTCCAGTGTGTCCGATTGAGCGACCTGATTGTTGTGAGGTAGAAAATGTCGGTCGATTGTAGATATCAGGTACGCAGCAGAGACAGACACTGAAGGACTACCGGTGACTCACAACTCTCAGCACACTCTTCTTACTGCTCTCTTGCATCTCTCCTCCGATGATGAGCTCATCCAAGATCTGACGAGACACAAGGCAGTGATAAGGCCAACCTTCAGCTCAAAATGACCTTCGGATGTTGCCGTGTAAACCGATGAGTGACACTTACAGCGTACGCTTTTTGGAAGTTGAAGATCAGATCCAGCTCACAGACCTGAGCAGATGACAAGGACGGGAGAGGTAAGCGGGATGTGGGTCGGCAGAAGGGAAGTGCTAATCCGGCTCAGACTCGAGACATAGGACAAATGACCAGACTCACGTTACCGAAGTATCGATCTAGAACTTCGACATAACGATGGATGACCTCTAGGGTTACCAACTCGTTATCGCCCGAAGATACACCGGCGATGAAGAAGAGTGAAGCGTAGCGTCTGTAGATGACCTTGTCGCCTGCGAAGGATGAACAAGTGATGTGAGTATCGAGCTGGGTTGCGTTTCAGAACTCCAACCGACATATCTTCGGAGACAACCGTGGGAAAGATAGACGTAGACCTGACGCTCTGGATTGGGCTGGCCGTTGCGGAGAGAGCCAGACAGAAAGACAGAGACCGGCTCGACCAGACTGACCCTTGTATTCCAAAAAGTTACACATCCTTGTCCGCCTAGCGAGAACGAGCTGGGTTACGTCCTTGACAATCTTCGACTTTGCTTTCGATGGCAGAGTCTGATACCATTTAGCGAGTCTGACCTTGCCTATGGAAAGGAGAAAGGAGATGGTGTCTGGTTGGTCGAGGCAGCTGACGAAGCACTGGAGCGATGAATTGGGTGCGCACCTTGACGGGAGACGAGGAGGATGTAGTTTATGCCCATGAGGGATGAATAGGAAAGAGAGAGTCGAGACGGTGGTAGATGTGGGTGGTGGTTTGAGTTGATGACGGCTCTCGAATCCTTTGGACGTGAATGACTTGTGAGACCGTGGTACAAGTCTCTCATCATCCCCGAGCTTTGGCCTCCTGTCTCTTCTCTCGCCATGGCTAGAGTCAACCCGCAGGACAATCTGGCCTCTCCCATGGCCACCAACGGTCATTCCCCGTTCCTTAGATCCAATGACGACTCAACCTTCGACGCGTTTCCCTCTCGCTCGTCTCCGTCCGCCAATCACTCCACCTCCAACGACGACGACCTCATGATGAGCCTGCTGGCAGCTCAAGCAAGCGTCGATGTCGACGACAGAGGCTACAGGATCCTCAGCTGGGAAGAGGTCGAACAAGTCAAGCAAGTCAGCAATCCTTCCTTTCGGCTCGCCCTCGCCCTCCTCCGACATGCTGGCTGACGATCCTCATGCAGGAGCTGGAGATGCTCTCGAATAGGCTCATATCTCTTTCTGCCAGGTCCCAGAGAGAAGCGAAGATCCTTGCAGCTGCTCGGACACTCGATCGCTTACATCAAGGTCACAAGCGGTTCGTCCCGGATATGTTCCCGTCTCTGCAAAGGCGCATCTCGCTCACATCTATATGTGTCCATAAATTCTAGGATGAGCAAACAGACTAGTGAAGAAATGGGCCAGGCTGAAAGACGGGCTCAAGCTGCTGACCAGGAGAAGTGGTTCGCTGTCGAGAGAGAAGCCCAACTGAGGTAATAAACTAACCCAAATTTCCTTCATCTTCGCCATCGAGGGCTATTGGTCTTTTGAGCTGATCACTGTGCTCGATAATGAATTTTTACTCGTGCATAGACGCACACTCAACGAACATTATGCATCGACACTGGGATGGGAATCTCGCAGACTGCAGCAACTCACCTCGATAATGTCCGATGATCCATCGAGACGAAGTAAGAGCAAGGGAATGGACAGCTCGCATTCCGAAGTCGAACGTTTGCAGGAACGCGTCGCTGAGCTCGAGGAACTTATCGAGGACAATAGAGAAGCCATCCTGGAGGGCGACCTACGAAGGCTGACGGCTGAGCTGGAACGAGAACGGAATCAAGCTGACGAGGACCGTCGTAAACTTCAACGTCAAATTGACGAGCTGCAAAGAGGGCATCTTGACCATACGGAATCCAGGGATCGTTCGACAGAGATCGACGACACGGTTCGCGCCATTCTACATCCTCTTCTCGCGCTCGCAGCTAAAACTCCCCCGCCAGACGACGTCGCCATCGATAACCTCGCCCAGCTGGTCAGGGACGAGTACGAGGCGATGGAGGACAAACTCAGCTCACGCCAGACCGAGCTCAGAATCACCAAGGAGCGTTCAGATACGGAGCTGAGCAAGATCCGTCGCGAGCGGGACGCCCTGCGAGTTGAGGTTCAAAATCTGTGAGCGAGTCACCATTGAAGCTATCGATCGCCCTGAGCTCGGCTCCTCATACATCACACTTGAATCCTATCGTCGCAGGAGAGAAAGCTCTGCCCTGGTACCATCGACATCCACTATCACAGCAGAACTGGAAACGCTCTGGTCCATCTTGCCGGTCAAGTCGGCATCCACCCACCTCAAGCCACGTAACAACTCCTCGGTCTCTTCTCGCACCGTACCTTCCTCTCCAGGTCTCGACATGGACTTTGCCTCTCTCGCTTCTGCCTACGCGACGGGAAACGGCAACACCGAGGGTGCAACCTATCCTGGGCTGCAAGGCTTCTCAGATCGTGTGCGGAGCTTGGTAGAGGACGGCAGGTTGTTGGTCGAAAGAACGGCCAAAGCGGTCCGGGAGAGAGACATTTATAAGAGGTTCGTCTGTCTGAACGTCCCGAGAGCGAGAACGAAGATGGATAACATGGCTAATGTTCCTGCATTGTTCGTAGTAATTCTGAACGAGCTCAACGACTTGTTCAAGACTCACGAGCAGGGCTGGAGACTTACCAGAGGCAGGTGAAGGCTCTGGAAGAGAGATTGGAGGCTGAGGGGAAAGAAGGCGACAGGTTCGTTGCGACACAAAGTCCTGCTCTTGACATGCAGCTGACACGTTGTCCTTTGTCTGGATCTCAGCTTGGGACAGTTGAACGAGCTCGAGTCGACGATTGCGACGCTACGCGAAGAACGGTCCCGGTTAGAGTACTCACTGAATGCCCAGATCGAGACGTGCGATTCCCTTAGTGAGGCGAATGAGTGAGCATTCAAGTCTATCATCTTCTTTTTCTCCGGTCCGTATGATACTATATCCACACTGATGTCTATTGAGTACACCTTCAGAGCCCTCTCTGCTCGTGCACTGTCGCTCTCGGATGAAGCGGCCAAGGAGAAGCGTTCGATCCAGATGCGATTTGAGGCTGAGTCGAACAAGTTGCGGTCCGAGCTAGCCAAAGCAAAGGAGGAGGTGGAGGACCAACGATCAAGGTATGCAGCTCACACAAGATTGGGCATTCTCGACCAGTGATCGTAAGGTTCGATGGCGTTTCCGAGCTGAATCGCTTGATCTTTGATTCGCAGAGAGCAAGGGCAGATTGCTCTGCTCGACGAGCTCAATTCGCTTCAGGACGAGGTCCAAATGCTCCGTGCTCAACTCCGAGGGACCCCCAAGCATTGACAAGTACACACTCGTTCACCCACCCGCATCACCCACTCATCTCGTCTTTCTTCGTCCCGAGCTCTTTTGTTCCTGTGCCTTCTGTTTTGTTCACGACACGCAACGATACGTATTTATGCCACGAGAATACTGGGAACGACAAAGCGCTTGAGAGTGTAAAACATAAAAATCAAGAGAATGCGATCATTAGAAAACAATCTTGGAGTCCTGCATCCACCGAAAGCGAGTAACGACGGAATTCAGGATCAGCATCTAGTTCTAATAACCAGGATGTCCTCAGACAGATCTTGCGGATGCAGAGCATGCAACTAACCAGCTCTCCGACCTCCTTAATGAGGTCATCCCATCCCTCCTTCCAGTCCTTGCCCTCGTCCTTGTCTGCCGAACCGTCAGCCGCAGCCTTTCGCTTACGGGGCGCTTCGCATATGAGTACACACGACGTCGCTCTCTTGGTTCCTGACGACTGTCCAAGCTCCTCCCTGAAGAACGATAAAGATTGACGGGAAGAGAGGGATCAGTCTTCAAATATTGGATGGTCGGGAGCGGGCGAATCGGACGTGAAAGGCGCGATGAACAGAAAACACGACTTACTTGGCAAGGACCCAAACGTACTTGACGCCGGCCTCCTCAGCCATGAGAGGAAGATGGGAGAGGATGTCGATGGGGGTAATGTTTGAGGCGAGAAGGAGGAGACCCTTCTCCCCCTTTCGGAGTGCCTTGACGACCTCCTTGACACCACGCTTCAGCTGCCGAGCCTTGGAGGCTGGATGAGGGAGACGACAAGGGGGAGAGATCGGTGAGTACGTCACCTCGGAAATCCGGCGTTGATTGGTTAGGAGTGGCTGAGAAGAGTAGGGAGATATGAAACGAACCCTTCTTGACAGTCTTGAAGAGTTTCTTGCTAAGCTTCTTTCCGGCTAGAGGAGCGGCGATAGGAGCAATGGCATCGATGGGGACGTGGAACTCATCCTTCTTGGAGTCCTTCTTAGACTCCTCGGGGACAGCGGCATCAGCCATCGAGACATCACCGGCAGCGTCCTCGGTAGCAGCCTTCTTGTCCTTCTTGGACTTTTTGGGGGTAGGCTGTGCGGTCGAGGTCGGCGAGGGATTCGAGGAGGATGAAGACCGAGAGACGATCAGTTTGACAATGACGTGAAGGCAGCATAGGCGATGATCGGATAGAGCGGCGAGAGAGAGGAGAGAAACGAGACAAACCTCTTGGGTAACAGCATCAACTTCCTCACCTGGAACGATCGACTTGCGCTTCTTTGCCTTTTTCTCTTCGTCCTTGGCCATTGTGATGTTGTTTGTTGCTGTTGTTGTGGGGTCCGTTGGAGCTGGGGCGGGTGAGCGGTAGGGATTGACGGTATGGGGATGGTGGGCGGGGTGAACGAAATTGTTGGCTCTCCATTCAACCAGAGATCGCCTTCATCCGCACCGACCCAACCATCAGAACAAACGCTGGTCCCTCTTCCCAGTCCCCTCGATGATGAGACATAGACCGCAGGCATCATCATCCGTACCTATCAATAGACAACTTCCAGAGAAGACCTCCTCACTTCTCCACCAGCAGTTTGATGAACCCGAGTGCGTCATCTCTAGCGTTGCCCCTCTTCGCTAAGTCTCCCTGTCGTCCATCTGCCGCTGGCTCTTTGTCTTACCTCGTTCCATCTTACAGACACATACATGCATTCGCTCGCGCACTGGCTGCCCCTGATCTCTCTGCAGAATCCGCTCGTTCGACTGCCTACAGCTCGCCCGTCGCCTCATCCTCGCAGCTACCCCCATCCAACTTGCTCAGTTCCCCCAGCCTAACACCACATACAGACCATGCCAGGCAGAACGAGTCACCCAATACAAACGTCGAGAGGGTCAAAGCGCTCTCCGACTTCGCTCCCATCCATACCAAAGTCAAGTCAGTCATTCCGACGTCATTCCGACTTTCTCCAACGTTGACCGAGCTATCTGGATTCACCCGTCATCTCGCTTCGGCACATCCAGGCGGCGTAGGCGCAAGGTAGTGTCGAGAAAGGAAGGAGTTTCCTATCACCTCGTTCGGTACCCTGTCCTTGTCAGTGGTTTCGTCATGGTGGCCCCTCGCTCTTCCCCGTCGCCCCGAAGGAGAGGTCGTAACATAGATCGCTCACTTGCCTCCTCTCCCAGCTCTTCCTCATGGGTGTCATCTTCTTGGAGTTCTCTGTCTATGTAGCCACTCGCCAGGTCGTTAATCTGCTGGAATGGCTCTTGGCTTGTGAGCAGTCGTCGCCAACATCTGGCCATTGACCCCCAGGAATCTGCCGTTTGCGCATCTCATCGATCAATGCTCACCTCCTCTACTCTCTCCAGGGACTGGTCACAAGCGAGCACTTCGAATGAAGCTCAGAAAAGCGACGACGTTCGAGGAATGGAAGTCGGCTGCTCTCGAGATGGATGAGCATCTAGGATTCAGTGCCTGGAAGATAGTGAGTATGCTTGTCGAGCAACGTTGAAAAGCTCTTTCGACTCAGAACTGGCCTCACATATGTCTGTCCCTACAGGAAGACGAAGATTCGCAATACGACTGGTCTTTGTACGTTCCACATCTTACCAGGTGCGATCTTTCTTGGTCTCTCAATGCTGAGCATTCTTCCATCTACAGAGTCAAGAAAGTCATTTCATCTCTAGTCACGTTTAGGACAGCCAATGATGTTCGAGGAGTCATCGGAGTTCTCGAAGTCTGCTTGCGTCCGAGCTTCGCTGGGTTCGAACGCGTGCAAGTATGTTCGAACGGCTGGTCGAGACCGCAATTCATCTGCTCACGATGCCTGGTTCGCTCTGTACACTACTAGCTGTATTCCGAGACATTTTATGGGTCCAAAGACCTCGTGGAATCCTTCATTGCCGAGGTAGAGACATCGCTGGCCTTTGTTCGAAGCTCGACGGAAATTTCCCTCTCGGAGCGTCGTAAATTCTACAAATCAGCCAACAAGGTAAGTATGGGGTTAGTTTGCAGGAATTCTCTTCATCAGTCCGAGATGCAAGAGCTGACACATAACTTGGTGGCTGTTTCTCGTCAATCCTGCTCGATACACAGAATTTCGGATCGACCGCTCTCTGCCTCAGTGGCGGTGCGAGCTTCGGATGGTATCATGTGGGCCTATCGCGCTGTATGTATGGGTCTCTGAGCAACCAGTCTCCAGTCAAAGCTGACGTTGGGTTCTATCTCATCAGCCTTGCTTGAACAGGGCCTTCTGCCAAGGTTCGTACGCTCAGCTACTCAGCGTCCACCATTCAGATCCTTTCGGCAGACGACTTACCCTTATGTTTCTTCAGAGTCGTAACAGGAACTTCGGCTGGTGCACTCATCGCCGCACTCATCTGTACTCGAACTGACGACGAACTAAAACAGCTTCTCTGTCCAGAGCTGGCTGACCGGATCGTACGTTCTCCATCCGATACGAATCGTCTTTTGCAGTCAGCTGACGGTCTCCATGTATCAAACCATGACTGCAGACTGCTTGCGAAGAAGGGTTCACTGTTTGGGGAAAGCGAGTGTGGCGGACTGGTGCTCGCTTCGACACGATCAATTGGGCGGAAAAGGTTGGTTGGCTTCTTTGGGTCCCAATTTTTCGCTGCTGACGTGCCCCCGTTATCTCAGGCAATGTTCTTCACTTATGGGTCCCTAACATTCAGAGAGGCATATGAACGGACAGGTCGAGTGCTTAACGTGTCCGGTACGTGTCGCGTCCTCTTTGGTAAATACCCAAGTTATCATAAGACTAACAGCAGACGTTCCGCTCACAGTCATCCCTCACGACCGACATTCGCCTACTAAACTGCTCAACTACTTGACCTCACCCAATTGCGTCATCTGGAGTGCGATCCTCGCATCGGCAGCTGTGTTGGTGACCACTATCTCTCTGTACCTGTCCAGAATCGTACTGACTTAAAACGGCTTCTGTTTTCTTTCACATTCTCGCCTCTGTCTAGCCCTGGCATCTTGAATCCAGTGGTTCTCATGAGCAAAGATAGTGAAGGACGATGTTCTCCTGCGAACTTTGGAACACGATTCAAGGTATCGTCAGGCTTGCCTCTTGCCTGATCAGCCTACTGCAGGCTGATATCACTCTCTTTGCTTCACCAGGATGGAAGCTTGAGGGTCGACATACCCCTGCAGTCTCTTCACCTCTTGTTCAACGTCAATTTTTCCGTCGTCTCTCAGGTGAACCCACACGTTCACCTATTTTTCTTCGCCCCAAAGGGCAGTCCGGGTAAGGCTTCTTCTCTCGGCCACATGACTCCTTGTGGTGTTCCCTCTGCTCACTGATTGCCCTACCCACAGGTCGCCCGGTCGCACATCGAAAGGGAAAAGGTTGGCGTGGAGGATTTTTGCTCTCAGCGATGGAACAGTACCTCAAGGTCAGTTGCATGACAATGCCTGTTCCAAGACTTTCAAGTTCTCATTCCAGTCTTACATCCATCATTGGTCCAGCTCGAGCTCGTCAAAAACTTTAGGTTTATTCGAGATCTGGAACTCATGCCAGAGTTGCGTGAGTGCCGATTTTCATCCCCTCCTCTCCAGTCGACCAAATGAGAACTCAACGAATCTTTCGTTTAGTCGGACAGGACTGGTCGTCCGTCTTCCTTCAGCGGTTCGACGGCAGCCTTACTATCTGGCCTAAGACGACGTTCCGTGACTGGTTCCATTTGTTGACGGATCCTGATCGTAAGAGAAGCTTTGGGCTGATTTCTTTGTTTTTGATATCGTCATCGGGACACTGACGGATTGTTGCTGCTTTTACCAGGCAAGGAACTCGCACGGATGATCGGCGTCGGCGAACGAGCTGCTTGGCCGAAAGTAAGCTACGCTAATCGTGTCGCTACCCAGTCCGTCGTTTAACACTATTTTGTCTGTGCAGATCCATATGGTGTCGAACCGAGAACGCATCGAGCGAGAGATCCTTCTGGGACGACAAGAGGTCCGAAAAGCTGCCAGTGTCGCCGCCAAGGGTGCTTCTTCCCCTCCCATCTCATCATCCCCCGCATCTGCTAGATCACCAGAGACCAATCGACCACCCATTGGCCGATTGATGTCAGCGTCAATTCCCATCGACTCTGATGCAGAAGCCAACTTTGCTTCGAAGAAGACAGTCGGCTCGACCGAGATAGTCCCAGGCGGATCTTTGTCGAGAATGGAGTCGACTGACTCTGGAGACGATTCGGACGCTCAACCTCTCCAAGCTCTGCAGCATCTTTCGTCGCTCGGATCGTCGTTCCAGAGACTGAGGACTCAGTCGTTCCCGAGCTTCCTGCCGCCATGGCAGAACGGGTCGTCACCGGATAAGCGTCCTCCATCTTCCAGGTCGAATTCGAGGTCTTCTAGAAGGGAGGGGCGGATGATGGTCCAAGAGGGATCTGACTCTAGTTCATCAAGCGAGGAGGAGCTCCGGAACTGGGGAAAGAACAAAGGAGAACTGAGCAAGCGGGGTGGCTGAAAGGGAAGGAAAGAATTGTATCAAAAGTTGAGGACGAATGATAGATTCGAAACCGGGTCTCTGGCTGAGTAAGATGAGTTGATCGAGTGAGATGGTCATGAATTGATACGTTGACACGCGCCTGCCAAAAGACAAAAGTCGAGGGTGAAGCGTATCTCCCCATCGCTCCCACTGTCTCGGCCCCTCGTCTTTTCCTCCTCCCTCGTCCTTCTCGACACCTAAACCTACGCCTTCCTCAACCCATCGTGAGTCTTGTGTCGGGTCCATCAGCTCTATCCCTTAGCTTGGAAGCCTTCAGCTTTGCCCTTTTCACGTCCTGACTGGCCCTTGTTTTCTTTCGCGTCCCGTTCGATCCTTCTCGCCACCAACTTCACCTTCACGTCTTCGACCTCTCCTTTGGTTCTTGTCTCGTCTGTTCCCGCCTTGTTCGCCACTTAAGACTATGCGAGAAGTTATTTCCATCCACGTGTGAGTCCTAACAGCCCTCTGGTCTCTCCATCTCTAGCTTCCTCTCTCCTCCAGCCCCTGCTGCTCTTCTGCATTACCTCTGGTTTGCAATCGACGACCTTTACTGACAAATCGGGCGTGTCCCAACCCATCCCCGCAGCGGTCAGGCCGGTGTCCAGATCGGAAACGCCTGTTGGGAGCTTTACACCCTTGAGCACGGCCTCAGCGTCAGTCCGCTCTCTACTTGCGCTCTCGACCTCCTACCTACGGCCTTCCTTCTGTATAGAGTTCTCCGGGACCGTCGGGCATTGTGAAATTGCATCACTGACAGTATCTTCACTCCCTCAATCTCAGCCTGATGGTCGAATCATGGAGGGCTCTCCCTCCGCCAACGACGACGGGTTCTCTACCTTCTTTTCGGAGACTGGTTCGGGCAAGCACGTCCCTCGATCGCTCTACGTTCGTAGTGAGATCTTCTTGGAGTAGATGATGCCGCTGTGTGCATCGGAGCGACCTCACGCTGATGCAGTGCCTTCGACTTCTCTTCCTACCAGGTCGATCTCGAGCCCAATGTCATCGACGAGGTTCGAACCGGTGCCTACAAGAGCTTGTTCCACCCCCAGACCCTCATCTCTGGCAAGGAGGACGCTGCCAACAACTGTAAGAGCTGAATCTTTGATAGGAGCTTGCTTGATCGTATCTGACGATCCGCCCTTCACGACAGACGCCCGAGGACACTACACCGTCGGAAAGGACCTTGTCGACACTGTCCTTGACCGAGTGCGAAACCTTGCCGACAACTGCTCTGGTCTCCAGGGATTCTTCGTCTTCCACTCGTTCGGTGGAGGAACCGGATCCGGTTTCGGTGCTCTCCTTCTCGAGAGGCTCTCCACCGACTATGGCAAGAAGTCCAAGCTCGAGTTCTCGGTCTACCCGGCCCCCAAGGTCTCCAACTCGGTTGTTGAGCCCTACAACTCGGTCTTGACCACCCACACCACCCTTGAGCACTCAGACTGCTCTTTCATGGTCGACAACGAGGCGTGAGTGTCTGACCGTCCTCTGATTCAACACGCTACTTGGGGCTCTTCAGCCATCAAAACTAACCACATTAATCTCAACCTCTTCCTCAGTATCTACGAGATCTGCCGACGAAACCTCGGTATCCAGTCCCCTACCTACACTAACCTCAACAGGTTGATCGCCCAGGTCGTCTCCTCGATCACTGCCTCCCTCCGATTCGATGGATCCCTCAACGTCGACCTCAACGAGTTCCAGACCAACTTGGTTCCCTTCCCCAGGATTCATTTCCCTCTCGCTACCTACGCTCCCATCGTCTCGGCCGACAAGGTGAGTTTATTCAGCTGAATTAGGATCCTTATGATCCAGTCCGAATCACGCTTATCTTGATCGGCTTCCTTTTTACCTACTACCTACCAGGCTTACCACGAGCAGAACTCCGTCTCGGAGATGACCTACTCGTGCTTCGAGAGCTCTAACCAGATGGTTTGTCCCCTACTTGACCCAAGAGCTTCCCATCCTTGACTAACGACCTGACTCGTCCTCACTCACGCTCTTCAGGTCAAGTGCGACCCTCGACAGGGTAAGTACATGGCCTGCTGTCTCCTCTACCGAGGTGACGTTGTCCCCAAGGACTGCAACGCTGCCATCGCTTCGATCAAGACTAAGAGGACCGTGCGTAGTAGCGTGCTTCATCGTTTCGGCTTATCTGGATCCTTGTTCCATCCGTCTGACGTCGACTGATTACGGACCCCATATGCAGATCCAATTCGTTGACTGGTGCCCTACTGGATTCAAGCTCGGTCAGTCTGGGCTCCTTGGTCTTGCCTGTCTTTTACAGCTCTACTGATTTGACGCTTCCTTTTGCTTCAAGGTATCTGCAACGAGCCTCCTGCCCTCGTCCCTGGTGGTGACACCGCTAAGGTTTCTAGGTCGCTCTGCATGCTCAGCAACACGACCGGTGAGTCTCGCTCAACAAAAACAACAGCTCTTGACCAGGACCAGACGCTGATGTCCTGACAATCTTGACGTCCATTAGCCATCGCGTCCGCTTGGGCTCGACTCGACCAGAAGTTCGACTTGCTCTACTCCAAGCGAGCCTTCGTCCACTGGTACGTTGGAGAGGGTATGGAGGAGGGAGAGTTCTCCGAAGCCCGAGAGGACCTTGCTGCCCTCGAGAAGGATTACGAAGAGGTCAGTCGTCCTGCTGTGATTCAAAGTCCTTGTCCCTTGATCGATGCTGAATTTCCTATGCTTGCTAGGTTGGAGTCGACTCTGCTGACGCTGATGAGGAGGAGGGCGAGTTCTAATCGTACACCAGGAAGCAGAGGAGGTCGTGGAGAAAGTAGAAGGGACCGGGATCGGTATGAATCTCAAGTTCATGCCCTATCCTGGTTCATCAGTAGCTGGTCTCTGTCTTTGAATGATGCATGTCGCTTTCGACTGTTAGAAACTTGCGGATGCTTGCTATGATGCTCGGGCTGCAAAGCTTGGGTAAGTGAGAGGCCAGATGACAGCGCGCAGTCGTCAGCGTCACCGTCGGAGCTTGAATCAAGCTTTTTTCCCTTGGATGTAAGCGTGTGATAATGAGGAATACGATAGATCTTTAGAGATCGCTCCGAGATGAGTCGATGAGGGATTATCTGACCAAGACAACGTCGAGATATGTGCTGAAAGCAGTCGCGTCATCCTTTGGGACGCAACAACCACTCCAACATGTATTCCCCTCCATCATCCACAGACAACCTCCACAGACGACAATCCTTCGATGTTCTCACCCCCACCAAGAACAACAACTCATTCCCTGCCAACTCCCACCCATACTCTATCGTATCCTCTAGCTCCGGAATCCTCCATCGGCCTGGCAAGTCAGGTCCTCAGCCGCTTCCACACCAGAAGCATAGATCTTCGAGGTTCGTCAACGCATTCTACAAGCTCGTATGCTTTGAGCAGCATCCCCTGGATTTCTGTCGCGAGAGGACTGGCCATAGTGATGTTGTTTGCTGACGAGCCCATACTTACCCCTAACTTGCCTTGTCCCGCTCAGATCCCTCTCATCTGTTCCACTATCTCCAGAGATTGAAATTCGCCCATTCCCTTTGCGATCATCGCCGTCAATCGCGTCTATCCCATCCACGCCTCCTTCTGCTGCGCCCGTTCTTCGCAGGTCGGGCACGCTCCCCTCCCTATCTTCGCGACAATCAGCTACCCCGAGACAGCTCACGGATGATGCTCGCAACTGGTCAAGGGTGGATCTTGTGAGATGGATAACGCGAGAACTTGAGAGTGAACGTATCGCTCGTCCGATCAGAGATGACATCACCAATTGGCTCGAGAGAGGAGGCATCGATTGGACGGGAAGAGACTTCATGGATAAAGATTTTTCGTGAGTCCTGGAGCACTCCGCCCCCTCCCTCACAAGTACTGTATGGTCTCCTATATGACTCACTCTTAGAATGTATCCATTTCATCTTGGATCCTACGGTGTAGGACTCTAATCCCTCCCCCACCCTTTCTTTCCCTCCTCGTCACCCTCTCCAATCGACTTAAGAAACTCTCTATTCAGCACAGAGTCCTCTCAGTAGGCCAACGCGAACTCTCAGCACCAAAGAACGTTGCCTATACTCGACATGCCCGAGACGAGACTCTTCACGAACAGAACGAGAGCGAGGATGATCCCGAAGCTTATGGCGGACCTGGAGGAGTCAAACGAGAGATATATGGGTGGGAGAGGAGGACCAACGTGGCTGGGTCGGACGACGAAGGCTCAATTCAGAGTGAACACGCAATCGAACAGGTGGAAGGTGGATTTGCCAGGATTCGAACCACATCGACACCTACCTTGTTCACGTCCCATCACTCGAGTCCCTCTACCGCCAGCCCTCAACTGAGTAGTGATACATCGTCGGTTATCCATCTCGAGAATGCTGCTGCGGCGTCCTCTGTGGATCGGGCTCCTCCTTCCAACCTGACGGATCTACCGACCCGCGATGGCCCGTACAATCATCTAGGCATTCTACCTTTTCCATCGGAGGTGGACGATCCAGGACTTAACATCACGATTCGACCTCAGAGATTGACCCTCGAAACTTCTACGTCTCCCGCCCTTCCCGAACCTCGGCAACTCCCCAACGACTCACCACAAACCATCCTCACCTCTTCCTCCATCGCCGATACTGAGGCACTCGTCCAGACAGTAAAGTTCCTCCAAGGACGCCTAGAGTGTCTCGAGGCACGAATATCTGAGCTTGAAGCACGTCGTCCGGCAGACTCGAGTGACGGACGTACGCCCTCGGATCGTCCGACATGGGGATTGATCGCTCTAGCCTCGCTGGGAGTTGCCTTACTCGTTTCGGAGAGGATTTTTTGGTCGATGAGGAGACGAGCCTAACAATTTAACGCCACTTGACGATTTAACGAACTTTTCACGGTCCATCTGGCTCTATGTAGTTTTCCATTTACGTTGCGACCGATTCATGCATTTTTTTTTTTCGTGGATAGCTGTTGGCAACAATTCTATATGCGATCGTTCTGAGACTGCTATACATCGTCTACTTCTGACCGTAGGACCAAAGGAGCATGTCCTTTGCTCGTAACGTCAGAATGTTGAGCGTTGGATGAGTCGTGTTGACTCGATTCGACTCTCCGCCGACCGCAAGGAACTCCCCTTCATCTTCCTTCCAGCCCATCGCTTGAATGAATGCAGCCTGCCTGAAGTCGTCTTGGTCGTCTTGTCCAGTGGCGAACGGCGTAGACCGGGTGGAGGGTTTCCAGGATGACTCCAGAGAGGCAATGGTGGCAGGGTCAAGGGAGAGCGAGTGCTGAGCTAGAGAAAGACCGGCAAGATTGTTGGCAGTGTGGTAAAAGTCGGCACGTTTGCCCGGTTTGTCGCGGAGGCCGCCCTTCGGGCTCTGCGCCAGGATGAGGACAAACTCTTGTAGAGCAACTGGCAGGATAGATTGGCACAGCCGTTGATTACTTTCAGAGCGAAACAGGAAAAGTTGAGAGAGATCAGGAATCCGAACCTCGATCATACAGCATGGCTTTAAAGGAGCGGAAGAGGGCGGGTCAGCTAGTACGAGGCAGGAGAGGATGAGATCGAAATGAAGATATACGTACCATCTTCCCTTGTTCGCCCTGATGGAGGGCGATCAAGCTTGAGGAAAGCTTCCAAGCACGTCGTACTGCCTCCTACCCACCAGCCATAACATCCATCGACGAGCTTGTTTGATCTTCCCTTGAATCCCCCTCCATCAATGGCTCCCGCTTGCATGTGTACTGTCCATCGCAGCAATGCTTTCCGGTTGATGGAACGTTTAGGTGGATTCGATGTCTGGAACGGTCCCAGCAGTTGGAAAGCTAAGACGGCGCATGATGTGTATCCACCGTGAGCTTCACCGAGGGGAGTTGGGGCCGGGAAGTTACTTTGAGATGGGGGAGGGGGACCGGTGGAAGAAGTGAAAGTTGAATGGAATGTGGAAGAAATCGATGATGGAGAAGCAGCAAATCCTCCCTCATAGGTCTGACATCTACGATTGGATACGGCAGCTGTTCAGTCAACGATCGTAGCGTTCGAGACTGGGCAGAGCGGTGAAGTACACACGAAGCGATGAAGTCTGCCGTCCCCTCGACAAGCTCCGGAGTGAGCAAGTCCAAAAGGGTTGCAGTAGCAAGTAGGCAATATACTCCTCTTTAAACCACACGATGGATCGAGATCGACTGTGAGCACATGAGACGCTCTCTTTAGCTGGGCATTGGCACGAACCTGACGTCGACCTCCCCTCCTTGGCACACGCTAAATCCACCGTCACTTCTCTTCATGCTCATGAAGAAAGCGTACATCCCCTTGCGATCGATGTCCTCCCAACCGCCGCCAAGAATTGCAAGCGAGCATACCGAAGCATAGGTCGGCAGAAGATGCGGCAACTGTGAAATGCCACCAGCGAACCCTCCCGTGGGGTGTTGAAGTGATAAAACAGTCGCGATGCCTCTTTGCATGGAGAAGAGGGATTGTGTGAGCGAAACAAGAATGGCTAAAGATCCCATCCGGAAGCAGTAGAACGACGTACTTGTTCTTGAGTGGCTGATCTATGGCGACACCGATAATGTCGAGGGAGTGGAGTATCCAGTAGAGCATCCACGGACGACTAGCGTCGAGTGAGGCGAAGGGCGGAGGCAGTCGGTGAAGATGTTGGTACAGGTACTGGAAGTGCGACTGTTTGTCGAGCACTTTCCTGAACGATATCCAACGCCACAGCGTATACCATCAGCCCCATAGCTGGTTCAGAGAGACTCATCGACCGAGATAGCAGCCTCTGATGTTGACCTCTCACACTTACGGCTTGTCCTTGTCCTCTTGTATCAATCGCCAGAGATGCTTCTCTGTGTCTTGTTGGGCCGTCGAAGACTCGGTTCGAACACCGTCGTCCGGATGATGTTGGGGAGTGTCGTGATTGAAGGACATATCGTTGCTGGCGAGCAAGGGACCAGGACTGGTGAGGATGAGAATTGAGAGCAGGTCGTGGTTTCGAGAACAAGGTCGACCCCTTTCTACCAGACCTGAAACGATTTCTTCGGGTCATTTTCCTCTGTCCGTTGCTTTTATTTTTTTCCGCAGTACCGTCGCAGCCTATCGCACAGGTCTGGGATGAAATTAATGAACTTATTCTCATCAAACCAAGATAGACTTCCCGACAGCAAGCCTACGCTAGATCTCCTCAAAACCCTCGCCATCTCCCTCGTCTTCTGAACCATCCCCAGACTGAGTAAGCTGGAAAAACTCGTCTTCGACGCTTCCTTTCCTCCGCTTGCCCTGCCGACCATCCTCTTCGTCTTCCTCGTCGTCTCTGCCGTCATTATTCGCGCCACCCACTGCTGGGCGAGGTCTCGAAGGAGCGACCGCCTGGCAGACGCATCAAAACATACAACTCGTCAGCTCAGGCAGTCTGAGCGGATTCATTGAGTGAACAAACTCACGACCTCTTCGACCAATCCCATCAGCTCCTCTGCGGCATCTTCGTCTTCCTTCTCGTCGTCGAGCACTGATTACATCAGCATCATGGGAAAGGGGTTTGGAAGATGTCAACCACACGGATCTGGGGTCGATCTGGACGAAGTGTCAACGAGGGTGGATGATACTGACTGGTTGAGGCAGATGCGACTCGATCGGGACTCTTTGTCCCCCTCGGAACGGTACTCCCTCTCAACATCCTTTCACTCATTCTCTGTGGAAGATCGTCGTTGTCGAACAAGGTATCGAAGGCCTTATAGTTGATTTTCTTGGAAAACTTTTTCTGTTGAGCGAGAGATCGGGCAGCTTCGGCAGGGTTCGTGGCTCTGACAGGAGGCCCAGTAGGTTCGTTTTTGCGTTTTCTCTGAATGATACGACGGATACGAAATGGATACAGATGTCGTTGTGAGTTTCGGATCACGGAAAGAGCACAGCAGGGACCGGCACACACCTTCTTTTTGGCCACAGCTTCGTTTTGTGCGTCCCCTTGGGCCTTAGCTTCTTTGACTAATGACAGAGCAAGGTGCGAGGCAAGTTCAGTAGTCAAAATAAAGAGAGGGGATGATCGAAAAAGGGACGCACGAGCTAGCTTCTCAAGATACTCCCGGTTGAACTCCATCCAGACTCTGGTCTTGATCTTGACTTCATCCTCATTCAAGATGAAGCAATCAAGCTCACTCTCGTCAAGTCCCTCAAGCTCTCTGCCTTCGAGTTCCATGGCTCGTCGCTCAGCAGCCTGCCGGTCAGCCTCGTTAAGCTCGCTCGTCAGCCCCTCCGCCTCGGTCGTGTGCAGGAACGTGGAAACCTCGTCGGCAACAGCCGTGTCGACAAACGTGTCGGCTTCGTCGTCGTCGTCGTCCTTCTTCTCAGAGGGTGCAAGTTGGAAGGCGATCGAGCCAGTACGAGAGCGTGAGGGTCCAGCTTGAGAAGGACTGGCTGATGGCGAAATGAGACGACGGCGTGAGGATCCGAGTGTCGAAATGTCGTCTTCATCGTCATCCGTCGGCTGAGCGTTGAAGTCATCGGCAGCTTGGAAGACGGCACGTTGATTGGGTGTTTCGGATCTACGGTCGAAGGCTGATGGGGCAGGAGACAGCGAGCTTTTGTAAACGACTGGTGAGTCGGACGATTCTCGTTCCCTCTCTTTCCCCTTCCTGCTCTTGGAGGCGTTCCGAGGGAGCGAAGCTGCCCGAGGAGTACTCGGAGGCTCTGACTCGCCGTCTTCCTTCTCGTCTTCCATTCCGGCCTCGCTTCCTTCGCCTTCTCCTTCGCTCGCCTCTCCCCGCAGGACTTTGACTCGATTTCGAGACTTTTTCGGCTTGAGTCCGTTGGTATATGCTGGAGGATTGGCGGTTTCTTCGAGCCACATCGTCCTGAAATCCTGAATGCTGAGATCTCCGCTCGCTGTCAGTCGGAACTCTTCGAGTCGCTTCTTGAGAGTGACATCAGCGATCTTGACAACTTGTACGATCTCTTGCATACTTCTCCTGAAGTTGTTCATCCTCGCAGCGAGAAGCAAGCATGCTCCACAGATCCCAGCCGGTCGACGACCGGTATCCATCCAGTCGCGTTTGAATCGTTGAACTAGTCGGACAGCGTCGGTAGCGACCTTCTGAGTTTCGTCCTTGAACTCGAGAAGCGCAGCGAAACGAGAGATGTAGAGCGAGGGATCCATGATAGGAAGAGACTTGATGTGAAGAACTTGAACGAGTTTGAGGTACGTCGAGCCTGGGAGGGATCGGATCAGTCAAGAAAGGTTCAGCACGTGTTATAGACAATCTGAACAAGTGACAGTGCCTGTCCTCACCAAGAACAAAAACGTTGACCTGTAGAGAGCAGAATGTCAGCTGATCAGTCAGTGTTGCTGGCAGAATAGGAGTCAGCCTTCGATACTCACTTGAAGCATGTCGCTGAAATCAATCAGCATGTGGTGCGTCTTTTCCATTCTGCAGGTGATATATAGACAGGCGGCAATAACGTAGCCCGACTTGCGTCCTTTGACGAAGTTTGTCGAAACGGCGAGATTGAACCAACGTTGAGCGGCTTCTGAGAGACGATCCGATAGCTTCATCCCCTGGGCGAGCTGCTTGATGCGTTTCCGACCTGTTAAGGATTCCGCCGTCAGCCTTGAGGCCCTTGTGTCCAGTGCGAATTTGTACGCTCCCATGGGCTGAGAACAGACCATTGGCAATAGCAGCTTCTCTCGACTCAGCTGAACCTCTGTTGCCGTAGGGACCCGAAGCTCGCGTCCTGACTGAGCATCACAAGGATCCCGAAAGAAAGGCGTGGATCCGAAGGTAAAGTAGGAAAGACGGTCAGGGTGACCAGAGGATGTGTATCATGGGCAGACGCGAGGATGATGTTCATGACTTACGTGCGTCTGCTGCGACGAAACTGCCCTGGACGATAGCTGCACCGGCACTCGACTCGCCAAAGCTGATTTCCGAGACGATTTCATTTTCCTCGAGGACAGTTCCACAGCCTGCACAGTACGACTGGCCCTGAGCGCTGTCGAATTCAACGACAGCCGAGTTGCACGTTGAGCACCGAGCCTGAGTTGACGGGGACGAATATGGAGGACTTGTCAGGGTTGGCGAGAGGGGTGACGTGGACGGCGTTGGCTCAAGGGTGCGTACCATGATGTGAGATGGGCTGAATCTGCTCTGGTGTCGAAGGTGTGTTGGGCAGGCAGGGGAAGTGGAGAAGGAGGTGGGGCAGAGCGCTTTTGAGTAATCAAATGGTGGTCGAGGGGATCCAGAGGGGCTCGCACTTCTAACTCGAAACCTCAACCAAAGGGGGTCAACTCAAGCCTCAGCTGGCCTCAGCTGGCCTCAGCTGGCCTCAGCTTCTTCCTTCTCAGACCCGATAGCATTCTCAATCTCCGTTCTGTTCAACCTTCTCACATCAATCATCTCCTTGAGCCCATCTTCCACCTGTCCGCTCACGAAAAGTATGAAAGTTCCAACCCCAACGATCGGATCGGTCGCACACGCGACTTGAAGTCTGACAGCACGCCTACTGAGAAGAGCACGTTGGAAACCCGTGAGCAGTACAGTAGAGATAGCTCTCCTCCCGTTGATCCTCGCATCTTGAGCACACCTGCCTCTCTCGCTCCAACGCTTTCCGCGCTTCCTCCTTCCTCTGACCGCCTCCTCAGCCAGAGGATCCCACCAACGCTCCATTCGCTTTCGTAGCTAAACACATTTGCGTCGAATCGAGACGACACAGCGAGATTAGCTCCAAGCTGAGAAGACAATGAGGCGTTAAGGTGGCCAATTAGGGGGGAGAATCCGCAAAGGATCTCCATCGCTGGCTGAGGTAGTGACACGACGAGCGGGAGGGTACCCTCGAGCGATCCAGAGACGGAAGGCACGGACGACAGGTTGACCGGAACGTCTCGACTCGTGCAAAATCTTCCGGCAAAGGAGACTTCGAGGCAAGGTAGGACCGAATCAGGCAAGAATCAGTCAGCATGTAACAAGGAGGGACGTTGGAGGCACTCCTTAGGGAAGAGGATCGTGCGAGACACTCACGACCTGCACTCTTTTCTTTCACGGAACCGTAAACTTCACCACCTAAGCTAAACCTTCCCCTCAATCCCGTCATGGTCACATCCTCCTCGTCGACCCTTCTTCGCGTGCCTCGCAGCGAGCCATCTGATTTGAAATCTTCTGATCCGACCATATCCTCAGGCGAAGCAACCTCCATGGACGTACTGCTAAGCGAGGGGGTAAAATTATAGAGCCCTCTGAGACCGAAGAGGCCATCTGAAAGGGAAAAGGTTGATTCCGACGATGCTCTGCCTGTTGAATGCTGCAGAGAGATGATGGCATTACTCTTGATGGGAGGAGTTGATGGGACGGTGGACGTGGCGGACGTTGGAGACGTTGAGCTAGATGGTTGAGGGGATGACGATGGAGCTTGCACAAACGCCAGAATTGCTTGCTGGAAGGAAGGTGTCCGGATGGTTACAAAGTTGAGTTGGGATACTAATGAGATGAGCTGGCAGCAAAGGATCCCATCACTAACCGTAGTTGGGGACATGCGGTTCACATATAGGCCATGGGACTCCCATGATGGAAGATGAATTCTACCATACATGAGCCAATCTGCCGGGAAGCGTCAGCCAAGATGCTTCACGGTCGAAATGTACGGAGAACGCGTCTCACCTTTGTCGTCGACTCTTTTGCCCCCCAACCAAACTTCTTCAGCTTCGAGGGGAGGCTGCGGCATAGGCTTAGGTGAGAAACCATCGACGATATCCCGATACGAAGCAGTTTCCGAGGTACCAAGGTGCATATCTTTAGCAGAGGATGCGAAGTAAGCGACGCTTCCGTTGAGATGAGGAAGTGCAGTGGCCTCAAATGAGTTGTGGAAGCCAGGTTGAGGTCGTCGTGAGCATGAGAAGTGGAATGAGCTTGGTGGTTCGAAATCAAGAATTGCTGGAGGAGAGGATTCAACAGATCAATGACTGATTGGCGATGACTCGTACGCTATAGACGTATAGATGGAATCACCTCGAGCACAGTCCACTCACCTGAGCTCGATCGACCGAGATTGCTGAAGAGAGCGTCCTCGTTCCAACCGGTCTCTACGAAAAATCTAGACTCGGATTCAGTGATCCAGGACGTGGAAGCAGACTATGCTCAATAAACGCGCTCACCTGCGCAGTATGGCATCCTGGAAGGAGAGCATGGGGTCAAGAAAGTGAGAAGGGAGGGGGAGAGGATGGAGGATACGGTCTGAGCCGAGGGCCAACTCCCACCCAATCCTTGTCCAGCGAACCACCTCGATCTTCTTCACCCCGTAACGTCTAGATTCGGAACCTGGCATGTCTTTTCATAACCTTCTCGTCGTGGGAGGAAACGGCTTCCTTGGTCAGTCGCCAGTCACGTTGATCCCTTGCAGCGCTCCAGGCTCACACCCTACTTGCCTCCTTCAGGTTCAGCTGTCTGTCGAGCAGCCATCTCAAGGGGCTGGCATGTGCACAGTCTAAGGTCAGGAACCCGAGATTCCTTTCCTAATGGGCGAAAAACTCACCAGCATCCGCTTTCGCTGTAGGAATCCAGTACTTCTGGCCGACCTCCCAGCACCACCAACGGCGTGACGGCCCCGTGGACGACAAAGGTGAGACCGTAGCATCCATCTACTCATACGTCATGCACTCACCGCCTGGTAATAACATCATCCGAATCTGTTATATAGGTAACCTACCATCAAGGATCAGCTCTCGATCCCGCTTCCTACGCCCACCTTCTCGCCTCTTCCACCGCTGTAGTGCACACCCTTGGCATTCTACTGGAGTCAGACTACAAAGGAGCTGTCAGGCAAGGCTCCATAGGCGGCTTGTTGAAGAGTCTGATCGGGGGTCGGAACTCCCTCGGCTCAAATCCACTAGAAAAGGGCGGTGCGAACAGCAATACGCCTTCTGACAAGAGCAGACCGACGTACGAGACCATGAACAGAGACTCTGGTGAGCCGTGTCAAGTCTACCTGCTCCAGCTTGCGTCGAGGTAGCAGCGAAGGTCCCGTGGCTGACAAGATCATACTCAATTTAACACATAGCCAAGACCGTCTTCGATGCCCTTCGGTCGACGACAGCCTCGACTCAAACGGCTGATGCCACTCCGTTCGTGTATATCTCGGCGGAAGATATCTTTCAGCCCTTCGTACCCGCGAGGTACATTTCGACCAAGCGAGAAGCCGAGACTTACATTTCGAAAACTCAGAAGCCCGAGGAAAGGACTACCAAGAGTCTTGTCCTGCGCCCGGGTTCGTGTCGATCTGGCCCTGCCACAGAAATCGAGCTCTTCTGCTGATTCGCATTGTCATCACGTTCCACAGGTATCATGACGGACCCCAAGCAGCGCCCGTTCCTCTCCCCCCTGACCCCGTTCCTTGCTCTTTCCGCGAGTATCCCACCCATCTTACCGAATCTGCTCCGAGCCATCCCTCATACCCGTACTGGCTCTGTCGAGAGCATGGCTCATTTTTTGGAAACCAAAACCCTTGACGTTGATGACGTGGGCGAGGCTGTCTGTGTAGGCATCGAGCGAGGACTAGAGGGAGTCCTGGGTGTGAGCGGCATCTCGGGTCTGGTGCGAGGTCAAAAATAGTGACGACGAGACCGTGGGCAGAATGTTCGTATCTATGATGTTCTGTCCGATTCAGGGCAGGGGCTACATTGAAAGCGATCGAACCTCACTGTGAACGATGCTTGTCGCTCGAGGGTTATCGGTCCCGACAAATGATAAGGGACCGTCGATGTCGCCATAGATGTAGAGAGGAGAAAGTCGAGAAACATCGGCTGTGTACACGTATTCCATAGCCGTTTTTCATCCGGCGGCAACGGTTGTCCTGCGTCAGAAGCCACTATGGGAATCGGACTCATGCCCGGCCACGCTGACAAACCTGGAGTTCCTCTCAGGAAGTGAAACTTGGCCTGGGCAACGCTAGCTTGCGTCAGGCCCGGGAAAGACCCCGATCCTCCCGGACGAACCTCTCTTCGCTTCGTTTCCTCCAACCCGCACAAACCAACCCGCATACGTGCTTTCCCTTCCCAGACAAAGAGTCAGACCATGCTGCTCGCTCCGTTCGCGCTCCTCAGCGCTCTCTCGGCCACACAGGGGTTCGCCTCTGAACTGGATGTCCTCTCTTCTCGATGGACCTCGGAATCGGTCCGAAACCTCGCCGAAAACGTCAGTTGCTCCCTCGACCAATCTCAACCTCCCACCAACCTCAGTCTATGCGGAAATGCCACTCTCTTCAACGTCTTTCGTCCAAAGGCCAGATTCATTGCTCCTGGTGTGTATTGTGGCGAGACAGACAACAAGTTTAGATTCTCGCACTCGTCCTTGACCTCCTGACTCTCTTCCCTTCCTGTTCTCATCTTCGCTCAGAGGGATGGATGAATGACCCGATGGGCAACTACCAACGCGAGGATGGCTCGATCCATCTAGGCTATCAATGCCATCCAGAGCACGTCTACTGGGGCAACATTTCTCAATGTGCCGCGGAGACTTCTGATTTCTCAACTTTCAAAGACATTAAAGGTCCCGAAGGTGTCAAGACTATCGTAAGTAGAAGTCGACCTTCCGATCAGCTCGTCGTCATGTTGCTAAACTTTGTTGGTCGATCCACCGTGTCGCTCCAAACTCTACTAGTGGCCCTCTGTCCTGTACGACATCCGAGGCGTCTTTGACGGATCGATCATTAAGAAGGGCATCAACGGCCTCCCTACCATCCTCTACACTAGTACCTTCACTGGACCACTTGGGGCCACTGCCGGCGAGATGGAAGGTGCGGAAACGCAATCGTTGGCGTACACTCCAGACGACGGAAAGTCCTGGATCAAGCTTCCGTACGGCGCTGGAGGAAACCCTGTCCTATACGAATGGCCAGAGAAGAATCTGACAGGGTTCAGAGATCCATATGGTAAGTAGAGCGGCGTATAGTTGTGTGAACTTCTCTTTCTGATCCATGATTCGTATCCTTTGTATAGTCTTCGAGTCCCCTCTCCTTTCTGCACTCCTTGCCAACTCATCTGCTTCATACAGTGAAGCTACCGGCGATACGTTCGTCACCGTTTCTGGCGGTGTCATCGACGAGGGACCTTTGCTTTGGCTCTATCGACAAAAGTGCAACGGAGACTACCTCGATTGGGTATTCGTTGGTCGATTCCTCGAGGCAGGCTTGAAGGAGTCGTTCAGCGAATACTCTGGCAACTTTGGAATCAGTTGCGTACTGTAGACCTTTGCTCTCCGCAACGCCGGACGCTCATTCCTTCGGTTCCATCCTTCATTCTCCAGACTTCGAGACCGCGGCCAACACCCGACTGAATGCGCACGGAGAGTCTTTCGATGACGGTTCTGATGCAGATGCAACATCCTTCATCTTTATGGGCACGGAACAAGGTTGGTATCGCTATGTTACCGGCTCTCTATCGCACGCATCACTACTAACGCAATGCCTCTCAACTCAACAGGCCGTGACAGTCACGAGGTGATCCACACTCAGTCTCTTGACCCTGCAGCGCGATCTAATACTGAACATCTGATTGCTCCTAGGCTCATTGGCCGCTCTGGACTGCCGTGGACTACTCGATGTCTTCCAATGGCACTCTTGAAACCAAGATTAAATACGGTTCGTCCTTTCATACTTTGATCCGCGGGTATTGAGATCTAACGACGTTCGCGACTGCCTTCTCAGCTGGAGTCCTGGACTGGGGACGCTCTTACGCTTGGGTCAGCTTTCCCGTCAAGGGCAACAGACAGGTTGCTGTAGGATGGACTTACGAGGACGACGAAGCTGGTGTCCTCGTCAAGCAGCTAGGCTACCAAGGTGTACGTTAGCAGTTCTGTTATCAATCGACACAGGGGTCTCTCGGCACAAGCTTGGCTTATACGCTCGATACTCTTGACAGGCTTTCACCCTCTATCGAGACCTCTACCTCAAGCGAGTCCAAGGGGTCTCTCCGTCCTCTGACCTCTACCAGCCCGGTTCCTGGACCGTCAAGAACGAGACGGATGGATCCGTTACCATCGAGACCCTTGGCCAACGCCTCGTCCCGGAAACACTTTCGGCCTTCAAGCAAGGATCTCGTGTATCCAATGAGGACGACTGTACTGTTTTGAATGGTTACTCGGCCCTTCAGACTCAGCCTTCCGGTCGTTTCTACCGCATGTGAGGCCGGACGTTCACAACTATCGAGTCACCCACATGATCGCTGAAACGCTCTCGTTTGCATCTCCTAGCTCGGCAACATTCGAGTTCCAGACCAATTCAACTGGTACCGTTGGCTTTAGGGTTCTTGCCTCTGCGGATGAACATACCGACATCCTTTACGATCCTGCAAAGGTACGCCTATGAACCACAACATCCGAATCAACGTGTGCATTTCTCATCTTGTCATGACTCTCCTCTATGTTCTGTAGGAGGAGCTTATGGTCGACAGGAGCTCGTCATCATTGATCAAGAGCTGTCAGTACATACTCACTTGCCTTTCTCTGTAGCGCTCCAGCTCATGACGTTTTTCTGCTCCTTCAGTCGGATCTGACACCGAAGTCGCCAAGCTTAAGCTCTGGAATCTCCGCAACTCGACGTCCACGTCCCTCAATCTTGATGTTTATGTTGACAACGGTGTCATTGAGGTCCGTGGTCTAGATCTGCTTCCAACCTGTTCACCTAGTCCAGTCACTTACTCCTCTTCATCGGTCTCTGCATCAACCCTTTAGGTGCATGCGAACGATGAGGCCTTCATCACCACTAGGGTATACCCTTGGTGCGAACTATCCTTCGGAGCCGGTCTGCTCGGCAATGAGACGAGCTCTGTCATGGCGTCTAACATCGAACTCTGGGACGGCCTCATTGATGCAAACCCCGACCGAGCGGCCAACACCAGCACCGGTCTGAAGTGGGATGGACCGACCGCAGCCATCTACGGCCTTTGGGCCGGATATTAGATGACAAGTCGCCACCCTCATTCCCAAACAATCTTGTCTTTTTATCTTGCACCCATTGCACCCTCTATCGACGCTCACTGGAGTAAACGAAATTGCACATTCTATCGATTCAATGTCGGATGTTTAAGTGATTGCCATAGTTTGGCTCCCCATGACCCTAGTGCAAGGACAGGAATACTATTGGGCCAAAGCGGCGAGCTACTCGACGTTGCGTCTGGACGGGCACCCCCTAAGCCGTCTTCGGCTGACAGAGGGAGTTCCGAGGTATCCCTCGGTAATGGCGTGGACGAAGATGCAAGTACGATGAAGAGAGGGAAGAACAAGGCAAAAAGGGACGAGGATAGAATGGGAGGGACAAAGGGTAGGCTCGTCAGGACAGTCAACGGCAGCCCTATGATTGAGACGATGCAGAGACGATGTCAGCGCTTTTCCGGAGATCACATACCAGGGAATTTACTGACCAAAAGCGCCAAAGTAGGTCCATCTCGCCTGGACGAATTGGACTCGTTCTTCAATCGGCTTTCCGCTGCTTGACCACGTGTAACTGGGCGAACATAGGACATCATGATCAACACAACGACAGTCTTGCAGGAAGAGGACATGGATCTCACTCGAAACAGTAGTAGGCGTTTGTCCAGAGCGAGTAGGTGAAAGCGAATCCAGCTCCGAAGAAAGGAATCAAGCGAAGGGTCGACGTGACAACTAGGTAATCAAGCAGAACTGCTCGGGTGCTCCTACGAGGGAGACGAAGGCGTCAGCAAGTTGAATCCTAGCAAGTCAAAGGGAAGAACGCACAACGCCGACAGGCTTCCGCTTGCGCTCTTGCCAGACAGCCGGCTGCCGATCCTCCGTAAGTTGGATCCGTTGATCAAGACGACTCCGCTGATGCCAGCAAGACTCCAGAACTGAAAGAAGCTGATGAGCAGTCGCTGCGATGCAAAGTTTGCGAGGAGGAGACGACTTACAAGAGAGCTTCGAAAGAGCCTGCTCAACACCGAAGGCGAAGCTGGCACCGTGCGAGGAAGGCCAGCGGCCGTACTCGTGAGAGGAACGAGCACCCATGAAGCAAATAGGACAAGAAGCACAAGGAACAAGTTCAGAAGGCTTAGAAAACAAACTGGTTGATCAGCTCTCGTTCACCTAGAGGCTGAGGGATTGAAGCAGACTCACAACGAAAGCAACACTTCGGTCGCCAAGCCAACGTCAGCATGCAGCTAGCTCGGGGTCGATCGAACAGAGTCTACGCCATCACGCACAGTCTCTGGTCAACAACGGGTCACTAAGAGAAAGACGCTGGTCAGGTTGTGGTGACAGAAGATATTGTGAGGTGTCGAAAGGTAGGCATAGATTAGGAATGACCAACTTTGAGATGCGGACAAGCCGTGGTATCGAGGTGGCGTCTTGGATTCCAGCGAGAGCGTAGTCGAGCTGTGTGATGGCAGATTGAGAGAGAGTAGGTTGATGATGGCTGTCTTGGGGAAGAGATGAACGGATGGGGGCGAAGGTCGGTCGATTAGGGGCGGGGTTATTAGTGATGGGGACAGCGTATGGTTCCTGATTCGGAGGGGGTTGAGCGAGGCGGCGCCTGATCATTCGTGGGGAGTAAGGGAGGATGAGTAGATGGCGATGATGGTTGAGTTGATATCTTGCCTCGCCTTGCCTCCTTCTCCTTCCCCTTCCTGCCCCTTGGTTCCCTCCCCCCGGGCTTCGGCCCTCTGGGATCGATTGCGATACTTCTCTCGCCCTCCCTCGTCCTCATTGAGCTGCTTCTAGCCTCGGTTTCATTGACGAATCAGGGCAACAAGTTTCCTTCCCGAGCAAGCCTCCGAACTGACCCAGCGCGATCGCTGCTCTCATCGCCATGCGCGCCCCCCTCTCTCTCTCTTCGGGGCCGCAAGCCATCACTGAAGAGTGTTCCATCCTGTTTCGAGCATCATCTGACCCGCCATTAAGTTCGATCTGACTGCCGGATGTTGAGAGCTATCCTCGACTGACTCTTTCCCACCATCATCCCTTCCTCCCTTTTTCTTATCCCTCCCTCCATCTCTTCTTTCTCTTCTTATCTTTCCTATACGCAGGCTAGACCTCGCGAAGGCATCGCAGGTCGACCGTCTTACTCTATACTCCTTGTTCTACACCCTTGTTTCCAACCAATCTCTAAATCCCTACCTCCTGCCGCCTACTCTGACCACGTGCACCATGTCCATCCACCCTCCGTCTCTCACCCGCCACGCTTTGGCTACTCTCGCTGCACTCATCCTCCTCCCCCAGTTCTCCCAGCCTCTGCCTATCACCTATGATCCCATGTACATCTCGATGATCCCCAACGCCGAGGCTCCCTCCACGCCTCCATCCTCCCCCCAACTCGGCTCATCTGGCACCTTCCAGTCCATACCATTCGCTTCCTCATCCCCCATCATGGACGAAGGCGTCTCGACCGTCTATGCCTCGCGCACCGTCACGCAGACCGTCGATCTTGCTCAGTCCACTGCCCCGAGCGATCCTATCTCGAGTGAAGCCTCCCCGGTGGGAGATTCGGCCTCGAATGATCCTCAAAGCACTCCCAGCCCGATACTAACATCTGGTGATGCAAGCTACCTCCCGCTCGACGTCCCCACAACGGCCATCGTTCCATCCACATCCAGTCTTTCACCCTCACCCTCATCGACATCCTCGTTCCCATCTCAGACAGACTCCTCGTCCGCTTCCTCTGATCCCACCTCGACCGCCATCGACGCTGCTCAAGCTCAACCTCTCACCGACCCCCTTTCCTTTGCCACTCCCACCTCTCCTCATACGACACCGTTCTACTCCGTCTTGCCTACTCCGACGTCGTACTGGTCTCAGCCGGCAACCTATACCGATCTCTCTGCCTTCAAGATCAAGAAGTTTGCTGTAGGAAAGTACAACTTCCAAGAAGTCCAAGGGATACCTGACTGGGCTTCAGCTGGCTACGTCCCTCCCACGCCGACGACCACCCCTCCGCCCGCGTCAACCTCGTCCGATGCTGACACCACGCCAGAGTCTGCTGTCGCCGAATCTCAACCCGCCGAAACTGCATCTGTCGATTCCACTCCGACCTCGAGTCAAGATGCTGACCCCAGCACGCCGACAGCAGCAGGGGACGACGCGCCCAGCCAGTCGCCACCGCCGCAACAAACCTCACTGCCGTTACTGGGTGGCCTGCTTCGACGATTCGGTCGTCGACAAGATTCCTCAACCTCCTTCGATTCTTCATCCTCTCCTGTTCCATCCTCACCGTCGTCTCCTCCTCTGGTCGCATCGTCGGCCCCCTACTTCAAATGGGACAATAGCTCTTCGGCCATGCAGGTGCTCTATCCCTCCGGCTCGATCAACCCAGGGTCCTCTCCAGTGGGTGGAGGTGACTTCTATGCCGCACCTTACGACATGAGTGGGGCGTCCAATATGACTCTCGAGTACTCGGTATTTTTCCCCGTCGGTTTCGACTTTGTGCTCGGAGGTAAGATGCCAGGTCTGTACGGTGGAAAAGAGGGCTGCTCTGGAGGCGACTCGGCAGAGGATTGCTGGAGCAGTCGAATGATGTGGAGGAAAGAAGGCATGGGCGAGCTCTATCTGGTCAGTGTGACAGACACATCAGCACTTTAGTAGTTCTCGACTGATCCGTCTTTGCTTCTCATGTGTTCCTTGACAAACAGTACGTGCCGAAGGACAAGCAGACTCCTCAGCTATGCTCGACGCCCCCCAAGTCACTTTGCGACTCTACGTACGGACTGTCGATCGGGCGTGGTAGCTTCAAATGGAAGACTGGTGCCTGGACCACGATCAGGCAAGATAGTGAGTCCACGCTTCCTCGCTCAGATGTACGAATGAAGGCTCACCGACACAACGTCTTTCGACAGTTTGGATGAACACTCCCGGCCAGAACAATGGTGGCTTCAACATCTTCGTCGATGGGAACGTAAGTCTCGCTCGATCAGTGAAGAAGTTCTCAAGAATGTTGCTCAACCCTTCCCTCTCCTCTAGTTCATCATGTCCGCCTCAGACGTTCTCTATCGTAATGTTATCGAACCAGCAACACCCGATACGCCTGCGCCTGCACCCTCCGAGGCTCCGGCGGACGATCAGGGCGCAGAGGACACCGAATCAACGAGCACTGATGCCGATGCAAATGACGACGAGGTTCCCGAGGACCAAGAAGATATCCCTCTATCTAAGCGATACGACGATGGACAATATCACCCTCCGGCTCAATTTGACGATGGGCAATATCACCCCAACGGCTACGTTGCTGCCGCGGCGCCTGCTCCTGCCCCTACGGAACAGGCGGTAGAAGCTCCCCCAGCAGCCAGCGAAGCAGACCTGAATGTCACTTCATCTCCTGCCGCTGATGCTTCAGCTGCTCCCTCGGACGACCAGACGTCTGCGGCAGCTGACTCTGCTCCCGAGGATGTTGACGACAGCGATTGGGACTCCTCCGCTATCGACGACACAGGAGACGCCTCAACGACAGCCGACGACACCGCAACGACAACTGATGACGCCTCAACGACAGCCGCCGACGCAACTGCGGCAGACGTCCCAGCCGATACCACGACATCACCAGCCGACGCCGCCACCGTTTCCTCGGAACCCAACTCAACCGTTGAACCGACACCTGAAGCCTCAGCGGAGAGCCCCACTTCTGAGGGTGGAGATCCGACCAATGATGCATCCTCGTGGACTCCAAGCGAAGCAATTGATCCTGCCCCTGTCGATCCTACGTCCAACCAAAACGATGACCTTGGAGCTTCCGCTCAAGCTGCCGACGTCGATACCTCCGCCTCCCCCGACTCGAGTCCGATCCTACAAGCCACCCCAGATTCGACTCCCGATCCTGGTCCCGAGACTCTGGCTCCTCAGCCCTCGAGTACCTCACCTGCCTCGACCATCCTTACCCCTTCTCCCACTTCCCTCCTCCCGTCGACGGCCATATCATCTGCTGAAGCAGCTGCGGCCTCAAGCACTCCCTTGCCCGATCAACTCGATCCGCTTTCTGAGACTCAATCCCCCGTCATCGACACCATCCCCGCTCCTGCCGCTCCCCCCTCCAACGATCCGGAGCAATCTCCCTCCATCGAGGCTGTACCAAAGCCTTCTCCTAGCAATAAGATGCTTGGATTTAGCGGTATCTTCTTCTCCACCTTGTAAGTCCGTTCTTAGATCGCTTTTTCACAAGGTCAACTCCGTTGACCTTGGCCTATCATCCCTGTCTGACGATGCAGCTTCGGAGGCCACGAGGCTCAATGGGCCAGTCCATCGGATCAGAATGCTTGGTTTACTGGATTTTCCCTCAAGACGAATGCATACGTCCTATAGCTCTTCTTTTTTTTTTCCCTTATACTATTCAGTGCCTTCGAATTTTTTACTCTTTTCATTTTCGCGAAGTAAATCCATTTCCTTTTAGGTCTGTTTTGCTTGTCTAGTTTATTCGCTTGGGCATCGATGATCATGGGTATAAAAAGCTGCGAGAGGGCTGGTCATGAGAATCATAAAGGCGTGACTATAGCGGACTGCTTCTGGTCGACAGGCTGGCAACTTCTCAAGGCGTATTCGTCTCCGTGCTGAGTGATGTACTGTGATGAGGGAAAGAATATGTAAGAGCAATCAGCGTGAGCGTGGAACGCGAAGATCGGGCCGGGATGCGTCAGAATGACTGGGGTAGAAAGAGGGCAAACTTACGCGAACCCAGGGCAAGGCTTGGTAGCCGCTCTTCTCGACGATTTTTAAATACCTGACCTGGATCCCTGACACAGTAAAGTAAGGGATTTCGAATTTGACAGATATGGGAATTCGAACAGGTGCCTCATCTACAAGCGGAATCGGGTTTCGTCAATCGCGACACACACTTCTGAGTTGAGGTGCATGCGTTCTCACCAGTCTTGACCGAAGGTAGACCAAAGTGTGCTCGCATCAGGTAGTCCTTTCCGCCAGCCAGCTGTTTGATCTTCCAGACGAATGCCGACTTTTCCGGAGCGTAGTGAACGGATCCAACCGAAGTCTTGTGATACAAGCGGTTGTGGATCAATTCAAGATAGTCGAATTTGAGAAGATGCACTTTGTGGATCAACTTACTCTAAACTTCGGACTATCAGCGTCATCTGGGACAGGGACCAGAACCTCGACATTGTTGGCTGTCGACCTTCTCTTGAATTGCGCCCGGATCTTGACAATGTACTCGACCCGCGATCCTCGATGGTTCTCGACAGCAGCTGCAAAACAGAGGCATATATTGACACTTAGACAAGAGGCAGCGTGCGAAACAGGAACAGGAGACAGCTCACCTTCGACCCAGATGAGCGGCTTGACGGGTGTTGACAGTCGGTAGCTCATGAGCTCAAATTCACCGTCTGGGGGGATGAATGAGATGGTCCTGTCGTTTTCGAATCGGGCCAATCGCACGCATTGATGGAACTTGACGTCCTCCATCTCAATGGATTTGCCCCGAGAGGCTGTTGAGGCGACGTTGACTTTAGCAATCGACGAAGCGCAAGGGATAACGCTGCCATGGACTCACTTCTCCCAGTGCTCTCGAACATGACCTTGTCATTGAGACCCAGCCTCAGTTCTGGCATACCCGAAAGATAACACTTCATCTTGACGGATCCGAGGATCTCTGATCGGATGACATCTCCGTTTGCGTTGGCCTAAGCGTTACAGTTGACACGATGAGCTCAAGAACTTTGTTGAGATGGACACAGAACAGCCGAGGTAGAGCCCTGACTCACAAGGAGGTTGACGCTCTCAATGACGTCAAGGAAGACCTCATTCTTGCGGTAGCGGATGCCCTCAGATCTCCAAGAGACGGCGTTGGTGACAGCCATGGGAGGACGAACCTGAACCTCGAGCTTGTGCGACTCTTGTGTGATGTACCTGTCGGAGCGAACAACGGTTCGTAAAGATCAACATGTATGCCGGTACGCGCAAGGAAAGGCAAGGCCACGCGCACTCTTGGAGGATTTTAGACTCAGTGGTCTGGGGGAAGCCAAAGTCCATCATCTCGTCGAGCAGCTCGTAGACGATGACAAAATTGTCTCGGATGGACTCTTCCTCGAGCTCCTTGAAGTACTCTGTTAGGACGGAAGCGAGTCGATGAAGGAAGATGATGATTTCGGCTGCGTTCGAGTTTCGTTTCGAGAGGGCGAGGACTGAGGCGAGATGGGCAAACGTGCGAGAGTATTTAGGATGAAAATCAGCTGCTAGTCCCAACCTGCTTGTTATATATGTCACCGCAGGCCAGGCCCGAGCAGGAAGACGGATTTGGGTCATCTCGGCTGACTGCCGGCTAGGAGGGCACTGACTGTAAAGGTTAGATATCCGGATGTGCATATAGTTGATGCCTTCGCTCGTGAAGCAGGGGGTGACAGGGACGTTTTCTTCCTCCATATCGAGGATGAGAGGAAGAAAGCGTTCGATATGGGACGGCGCGACATCATCTCGATACGATCTCTGGATGAGGGACTAGGAAGAGGGGAATGATGGAAGCGATTGGGTCATTGGATGGAGGGGTCAGACTGATTGGTGTGATAGTGGAAGGATGGGTGGAGGGAGAGATGTTGTTCATGTTAGGCTTAGAGCGGTTGAGCTTACCTTTCCCTTGACGTCGAGGAGGGCGATGATGGAGGCCATCGAGTCTGTTGGGGATCTGGTGGATTATTGGTGTGGGTGAGTGCAGTTGGGAGTGTGGGTGTGGGTGTGGGTGTGTGCAGTTGGGGGTGTGTAGGTGATGGGAAGGGGACTCGAGGATTCGGGGTGGTTATACGGAATCCAGGTGTCGGGTCTCGTCTATGATCTCGGTCAAGACAAGTGTAGACCAGGGTTTCCTCGGTCGGTCCTCCCTCTCAATCTCCCTCCTCCTTGATATCCTTACCCTCACCCTCACCCTTACCCTCCTCCCTCCTCCCCACCCTCCCTTCCCCTCAGCCATCCTCCAATCATTTCCATCACATACACACAGTCTGGCGAAAGCATTTGTATTCTCGAGGGTATTCCGTCAGTAGTCGCGTCGAAAACTCCCCTTCTCCCGATTTCAAGTCCCCCTACCTTGACATTCCTCAACTCCCCTACTCACTCGACCCACTCGTCATCCCCCACTCATCCTCCTACCCTGTTCTCTCATCCTCCTCAGCCCTTGTCTCTTTATCTCAAAGCCAGCTCGTCTTAGCACCTCATGTCGAATCCCCCAAACCCTCCACCATCCAACCCACCGACATCTTCCTCTCGTCGTGCAGCATCAAGTACCAACCAACAAGACGAACCATTCTCACATCCTATCAGCTCCTCGTCCTCGATACCAACTCGATCGACCTCAACCGACAAGCGATCCCTCTCGATGGCCGGGCCAACATCCTACTCATCCGTCTCCGGCGCTAGCATCGTTAGCGTGCCTGACTGCGAAGCTTTCGCTGCTAAACTCATGGATCCCGCCAGTGGTACGTTCAGACCTGTCAGAGAGCTATAATATCGCGAGAATATCGCGTACCTATTGGCACCTTGAGCTCATCGCCGTTCCTCTCTGCTTCAGACGTCAAATCAAAGGTAGGAGAGCCTCCATCAGCTTCGCTGGTCGACCTTCATCTCTCTGCTCGATAGCTAACGTACTCATATAAACCACTCGCAGCTGTCGATAGCAACCGAGCTTCGAGAGTCCGTGGAGCAGTTCCGAGACGTGGATTATGCCCTCTATCTCAGCATTCTCCTTCCTGCGTTCAGCGACGTTCTCCGCAATGGGACGCCCGTCTATGGGAAGGAGATGGTGGAGCACGTGAGTTCATTTCTCAGTCGAGGTGAGGACGGTATGGACGAGATGAGTTGCTGTCATAGGCTCACGCTTCGCTGAATGACACCGCAATCACCAGAAATTACGACATACTTTACTCGAGATCATTCAACGACTACCTCATAACGACCACCTGAAACCCTACGCCGATGGCCTCATGGACCTGATGCTACATCTGCTACGTGTAGAAAATGAGGACAATGGTGTTGTTTGTATCAAGATTGTCATCGACCATAACAGGTGGGCAGCCCCTCCGCTTTGCGAATCAGCCGGAGACGAACTTCTGATCCCTCTCATCCCGTCACATCTCACGACAGAACGTTCAAAGCAGAAACAGAGAAACACGTGAATGACTTTCTGGAGCTCGTGAAGGAGATGTACGGCAACCTAAGGGAGGTTGTCCGAGGAGAGTTTGGAATTGAGGGCGAGGTGTGTCTCATTCTTCATCGACATAGCGCATCTCTCTCCACAACGAGAGATTCCGACTCATCATTGTGGTTCGTTCACGATAGTCACCGGATCCACCGACAAAGGACGACCCCTCCAAGAATCTTCGGTCGTCGCTACGCTCTTTCAAGGTCCTTACTGAGTGTCCCATAGCCGTCGTGCTGGTCTTTCAAACCTGGAGAGATACGATTTATCCACGAATCAAGGAATTCTTTCCTCTCGTCATGGAGGTTCGTTGATTCCATACCACTCTGGCCGTTTCCCTCTGCTGAACAGCCGGTTTTGCCGTTTTCACAGTGCCTCACGCTTCAAGCCGAACCTCAGAGGAAAGCGTATATTGAGGCTGCCGAGAAAGGCGAGACATTTGTTGGAGTAGCGGAGGGGCTCAAGAATCGAGAGTTGTATCAAGAATTTGTCGTTGCTCAAGTCAAGGTCTGTCTAAAGCCCTCACATCATTATTTTGCAGCCGAAGGAAACCTCGACTGATGTATAAGGTTATCACTGTTGAACCCTAGACCATGTCCTTCATCGCTTACGTGCTGCGGACGGCCACTGAAGAGATTAGGAAGCATGCCGAGGCCATGGCGGCGGCCAGTATCCGGCTTCTGAGAGACTGTCCGCCAGAAGCAGTCGCAAGCCGGAAGGTAATTAGCCCGGGTTATCGCTTCCACGCGATCAAGCTCGATCGATGTACTCAATTCGACACTTTGCGAATTTACAGGAGCTACTGGTCGCTACGCGACACATCCTCTCCACCGATTTCAAGACTATGTACATCTCGCAAATCGACGTCATGCTCGATGAACGAGTCCTTGTTGGTACCGGTATTACAAGTCAAGAAGCTTTGCGGTCAGTTAACCACAACTCTGTCGATGGAATACCGGACTACTGACTAGATCCGCGACCTGACGCCATGTGATTCCTAAACAGTCCCCTCGCCTATTCGATGCTTGCCGACCTCGTCCACCACGTTCGAGCAGAGCTGACCGTGCCTCAACTTTGCCGGGTCGTGCACATCTACGCCTGTTGCTTACACGAGCCCTCCTTCACTTTCGGGATCCAGACCATGTGCGCCAAGCTTCTCCTCAACCTCATCGAGACCATTTGTAACAAGACAGAGAAGACCGAGTCGCCGAAATATCTCATGACGATCCTAGAGTCGTGCATCGACAAGCTCGCCGCCGTCGAGTCCATCCACGGTCGACTCAAGGAGGTCTATGCTGAGCCAGAGAGGAATGAGGGGCGAGCCAAGGGAGTGCCAGAGTGGCTGCTGATCGAGAAGGGCAAGCCAGTCCACGCTGTCTCCTACGCATCCGAAGGGACAGAGGCGTTTGGTCGAGGTAAGTGTTGGGAGTCGCCCGGCCTATCCGTCACTCAAAGATCTCACTGACTGCATAGCTGATGATGCCTTGCTCTCATCGACGAAATACAGATTTGTTCTTCCTACAGGACGCTAAGTACCTCGTCAAGACCCTCCTCCACGGTGTCCGAGCCCTTCTCAGCCAACTTCGAACGCTCGGTGCTCCTGCTCCGGATGGTGCTCTTCTCGGCAAGCTTTTCGAGGCGGAGTTTCGCCTACTGTCCCACTACGACCCACTTAAGGACGTCCGGGACGAGAAGGAGGCTCTGGAGCTCTTCGTCCAGATCCTTCTCCAATTTGACCCTCATGTCTTCGCTGAGGTCTGGACAACCAAGATGGACTTTTTCATCCAGCAATGCCACATCAACCCTCACATTCTCAACATCCCCCAATCACTCCTCGTCCCTCAAAACCCAACTCTCAGCCACCTCCAAGACGTCTCGCACCAGCTGGTCGCTATCATGCTCAAAGATCTCATGAGCAAGCTCGAATCGTTCGGGGAGCAGGATAAGAAGGAGTCGCCTCTCACCCTCAAGCTCTTCAAGCTCGCCTTTATGGCTGTCAACTCGTCACCGGAGCACAACGAATCGGTTCTCGTCCCCCATCTAGCCTCGCTCATCACCGACTCCTTCACTTACGCGGCCAAGGCGACCGAGCCCACCATCTACTACGCCATTTTGCGTGCTCTCTTCCGATCGATCGGTGGTGGTCGCTTCGAGGCGCTCTACAAGGAAGTTCTTCCCATCCTGCAAGAGATGCTCGACACGCTTAACTACCTCCTCCTTCATGCCGAGCCCGAAAAACGAGATCTCTTTGTCGAGCTGTGCTTGACGGTCCCCGTTCGGTTGACAAACCTTCTCCCTCATCTCGGCTACCTTATGAAGCCCCTCGTCCACGCTTTGAGGGCTGGACCAGAGCTTGTCAGCCAGGGTCTTCGAACGCTCGAACTCTGCATCGACAACTTGACGTCCGAGTTCCTTGATCCGACGCTCGGTCCCGTTCTTCGAGACCTGATGGCTGCCTTGCACGACCTCCTCAAGCCCGTCCCATTCAACCATCATCATTCTCATTCTACGGTCAAGATCCTCGGCAAGCTCGGAGGCCGCAATCGACGATTTCAACAGATCCCGCATCTGCTCGATTACGAGGTTCCCGCCGTCGAGGTCAAGATGCCCATCACGTTCGATGGACAGCATCGCGAGCTCGCCGTCGCTTCGATGGTCCAACTCGCTGCCAAGAGCGTCCAGCATGCCAATGAATACTATCGGGTTCAGGCGACGACCTATCTCCGGCAGTCTGCGTTGTTGTTCTCGGAGAAAGTCAGTATGGTGTCATCACCTTTCCTTTTCATTCGGCATTCCCATGACCCAAATGATTTGATGCGACATTCCACTCTCATTTCCAGGGAATTCATGGTCCTCAGCAAGAATCCGTCTTTCATCAGACGGTGTCCGGACTGTTCCTCTCGACGCTCTCGACCGAGTCGGCAGAATCTGGGACGACCTTCATCCGTCAACTCTCCCAACACATCTTCGCCACTGAGCTAGCCAGGAAACCGGCCTCGGATCCCGCTCGGCATCCGCGTGACACGCGAGCCATTCCACTCTCGACGCTCACCAGCTCGTACCTCGAAGCCGTCAGCCTCGCCCTCGCTGGCTTCCCGACGGCCTCAGCGAAAGCAGGCGAAGCGCTCATCTCGCTCGTTGTCGACGATATCCTCAGCGAGATGGCCAAGGTCGCTACACCAGGCTCAGAAGACAAGCCGGATGCCCCGATCCTAGATGCTCTCGGCTCAAAATTCTCCTCACTCTGTTTCGAGGAACCTTGGAAACGGAAGCTGGCTGGATGCACTGGTATCCACGTTTTGACGTCCAAACCGGGAGTCGGAATCCGATGGATCATCGATCGACAGCTCGACTTCCTTCGGCCTCTGCTGTTCATCCTCAAAGACATGCCGAATGATCCTCCGAAGACTGTTTCCTTTGTGATCGACGTGATCACTCAAATTCTCCGACTTTGCAACGTGGACACCTCCCTCGGTGGCCCTCAGCGAGCCAAGGTCGTCCAAACGCTCATCAGAGAACTCGCCTCGACCAACCCCGTCGTTCGAGAAATATCTCAAACATCCATCGCTCTGCTCGCCGAGTTGACCTCTACATCGATTCCCGATCTGCTCTCGCCCGTCGCCAACACTCAACTCCTCAATCCAATTTTCGACAAACCCCTTCGAGCACTTCCCTTCGCCATGCAGATTGGCAACCTGGAAGCTGTCACCTATTGTCTCGATCTTCGTCCCTCGCTACCCGAGATCAACGAGCAGCTGGTTCGTCTGCTATCTGAGGCCATTGCTCTCGCCGACGCCGAGGACCAGGCGTTGATTGGCCGAGCGCCTCAACATCGACACGAGGTCAGCTTGAGGAATCTTCGGATCTCTTGCCTCCGTCTGCTTTCGGCCGCCATGGCGTGCACTGAATTCTTTGCCAAGCAGAGCAACGTCCGATCAAGGTAAGTTGTGCTAGTTCCTTCCTGCAGGCCAAGATCTGACGTCTGGTCACTGAGCTCATACTCGTTGATTTCACCCATCTCTTCGTCCGATAGAATCATTGCGGTCTACTTCAAGCACGTCTACTCGCCCACGAAAGAGATCATGACCGTTGCCCACCAAGGTCTCAAGCACGTCCTCGCCTACCAGAGCAAGCTCCCAAAAGAGATCCTCCAATCCGGTCTTCGTCCGATCCTCGTCAACTTGGCCGACGCGAAACGGCTCTCGGTCTCGGGCCTTGAGGGCCTTGCCCGGTTCCTCGAGCTTCTCACAAACTACTTCAAGGTTGAGATCGGACACAAGCTCCTCGACCATTTCCGAACACTCTCGGAAGAGCAGGGTCTCCTCGCTGCCGCCGCCTTCTCTCCACTCGAAGACAACCCGGACATCGCTCGAATGGTTCGGCTCATCAACGTCTTCCGACTGCTGCCTTCGACAGCCAACATGTTCCTCAAAACGCTTACAACCCTCGTCGTCGAGGCTGAGGCTCACCTCCATCAGTCAGCTCCGGGTCCCTTCACCGAGAACTTGGCGAGGTACCTCGATCGATACAAGAGCGATGCCGTCTCATTCCTTTTCGAGAATCTTCGGAATCCGGACATCGTCCGCACGTTTCGGAACGTCATCGCGTCGGGTCATGCTCCTGACTTCGTTGCTGAGCTCTCGGCCGAAGCGAGCAAGCTGGGAAAAGTCTGCTTCACGGATGAGGCCTCGTCGGACCTCGTCACTCCCGGTCTTCTTCTCGTACAGGAAGTCATTCAGAAGGATCCGACCTGGCTCAAGTCCCACTCGTCGGTGCTCGATTCGCTCCTGCTTCTCTGGCGATCCACTCCAAGTCGCCTGGCGACGTCCGGAGATGGTCTTCCACCCTCGCCTTCTCAGAAAGAGCCCCTGATGATTGTCAACATGTTCATCAGCTATCTCAAGTGCGAGCAACACGTCCCTCTCCTCTTCGACGTCATCCGGATCTATACGCTTCAGACGAGCACCGACCTCTCAACGATCACTTCATTCCTGCACAACGATATTGCCGTCAACGCTTCGACTTCTTTCAAGCGCGAGATTCTCGATCACTTCCTTGGCGTCTTCGGAGATCCAAACGTCTCGTGGCTTTTCAAGATGCACGCTCTTCGGCTTCTCGTCAACCCGATCCTACTTGTCTTCTTCTCGCAAAAAGATCACGCCAACGACCTGATCGACGCCACCTTCGCTCAGTCAGCCCACGCCCTCATCTGGCGACGAGTTGTAAGCGACGATCAATACCTTGCTGCAGCTGGCGACGCCCTCAAGATCGAGCTTCTTCAGATGTCGACGCTCCTCACCCAGTATTGCTCGGATATCATCTCCGACGTTCGAAAAGACGTCATCAAGATGGGATGGCTCTATATCACCGATCCAGATCCGACCGTCAAGCATACGGCATACCTCCTCATAGCGCGATTTATCGAACATAACGACTGCCCCCCGAAAATCATCATGCAAGTCTGGTCTGGCCTGCTCAAGCTTTCGCCGTCCGAGGGTCGGGCTCTTGTCAGACGAGCTATCGACATCATCGCCCCTGTGAGACCTGTTCTGAACGTTCTCGTAGGTGACGCGACGATCATCTTACTTACTGCAACCTTTGGTGACTTCGATCGCAACAGGTCCTTCCGAAACGAATTCAGCAAGTCGCCAACGCGCCTCAGCCTTGGGCTTCGACCGTCCGCAAGATCCTCACAGAAGAGGGTCACAGCACCCCCCAGCTCATTTCGGCGTTCGAACTCATCGTCGGTCATCCGGATCTGTTCTACGAGAGCAGAGAACTCTTCGTTCCCCAAATGATCAACTCGCTCGCTAGACTGGGATCCACCCCAGCTGCGACATCTGAGATGAAAAAGGCAAGTTTTGCATGCAATCCTGTTATGCACCCTTCTGTCCAGGGACGCTGACTGCTGCGACCTCCCCACACACCGCTGTCTCGTTCTAACTCTCAGCTCAGCGTCGACATCGTCGATCTCATCGTCTCCTGGGAACGCCGTCGGACCGGAAACGGACCGTCAAAGGAGGAGAACGAGTCTGGCAAAAGGCCATCGGATGGGGAGCTTCCCTCGCCCAAACGCTCTCGAGTTGATCGTGCAGGCACAGCTGTTTCTAGTTCGAGCTCGGGTGGTTGGGCTCCTCCAGGACCGCTTCGCGAGATGATCGTCAGCTTTCTCGTCCGCTTCGTCTCGGCCTCGGCGGATCCTATGGCCGTCAACGAGCTCACTCGTCGAGCTTTCGAGCTACTCAAGGAGCTCTTGGTTCCGACGCCCTGGAGTGCTGTCATGGTCAAACTGCCGTTCTTTTCTCGAATCCTGACCTCGGTGAGTGTTCCAGCCCGAGTTGACCGTTTCTTATCTTCTGCGTGCTTCAAGAGTTTCCAGGCTGACCCATCTTGCTTCATGGACCTAAAGAACGACATCGATGACGCCCATGGATCTGTCTCGAATTCGATCAAGGTGTTGGCCCTTGTGGTGGCCTCGTCGAAGCCTGAGACATCCTTCGCATCTCAGTTCGGCCTCCTCCACAAGCTCATCGAGAGGAGCGTTCTTTCGGATCACTCTTCTCTCCACACGAGCGTCCAGCCAATCCTCGAGAGGATGTTCGAGGCAACAATCCCTTCCGCGGATGGCTCACCTCTCGGCAACGACATCAAGACGTTCGAGGCTTGGGCAGAGTCTACAGTCACCGAAGGTCTCAACAACGACGGACCGAAAGCGAGTCTCAAGAGCACCCTCTTCGTCCTGCACTGCTGGGCAAAGATCCGACCGGAGAAGATCGAAAGTCTTTTCGCCACTCCTCTCGTCAAGATCCTTAACAAACTGGCCAAGGAGCACATCTCGTACCCATCCCATTCCCATGCTTCGGCCTCTGCCGCGTTCGAGGCCAACACCGATCTCGTCATCTCAGCACTCCGCCTGTGTCGAATCCGGGTCGTCGACCTCAAAGACCAACGTCGTTGGCTTCTCTCGGCTCTCGTCCAGCTTATTGAAAAGTCCACCAGCTCGCGACTCTGTCATTTCCTGATCGAGATGATGCGAGACTGGGTCTTGTCGCCGAAGGAGAACGTCCCGACGCATAAGGAGAAGGCTGGACTCCTCCTCAAGATGACGGCGTTTGAAAAGAAAGAGGATTCCACCCTCTTCACCTCGTTCCTCCAACTCATCCACGACATTTACGTCCAGCCAGGCCTCAAGCGAACCGACCTCACGACCCGACTCGAACCCGCCTTCCTGCTGGGAACGCGTTGCGTCGACCCCGAGCTACGGGCACGCTTCATCGACCTCTTCGATTCGAACCTGCCTCCGACGATGGCTGGTCGACTGCAATACGTGCTCGCCTCACAGAGCTGGGAGTCCCTGTCGTCGTCCTTCTGGATCCAGCAGGCCGTCGATCTGCTTCTCGGTTGCGTCGATGGCGAGGAAGCGCTGTTTCCAGCTTCTGGTCGAATCACTCGACCCGAATCGCCACTTCGAGAGCTCATCGACCAAGCTCGAGTCAAGGATTACCTCATACCCGCTCGTCGATTGCTCCACGACAGCACCTCGACCGCCCACTCTCTCTGGATCTCAGTGTTCACCAATGTCTGGTCGACGCTCTCGAAAGCCCAACAGGCGGAATCGACTCGCCATCTAATCGTGCTTCTCGCCAAAGAGCATCACCTCAACCAGGTCGACATGCGTCCGAATATTGTCCAGTCCGTCCTCGAAGGTGTCCTCGCCAGCTCGCCGGCTATCGTCCTTCCGCCGTTCGTCGTCAAGTACCTTGGGAAAACGTTCGACGCTTGGCACACCGCCATTGAGCTCATGGATCGGTCCCTCTCGCTCGAGCCAATCCGATCGGACGAGACGCTCAAGGACAACACCCGCGACGGTTTGGCCGAGCTCTACGCTGACCTTTGCGAGGATGATCTCTTCTACGGCCTCTGGCGACGACGCTCGATCTACGCCGAGACCAACGCTGCCCTCTCGTACGAGCAGAATGGACTCTGGCCTCAAGCTGAAGTCATGTACGAGACCGCTCAAATCAAGGCGAGGACGGGGGTCCTTCCGTTCACCGAACCCGAGTACTGCCTCTGGGAAGACCATTGGATCCTCTCGGCTCAGAAGCTTCAGCAATGGGATATCCTCACGGACCTGGCGAAGGCCGAGAACAATCACGACCTGCTGCTGGAGTGTGCCTGGCGTCTTTCCGACTGGGGTTCGATGGATCGCGACATGATCGACACCACTCTTGCTGCCGTCTCGGACGTCGCGACGCCTCGTCGAAAGGTCTTCGAGGCATACACCTGTCTCCTCAAGTCTCAAAACTCGATGGATAAGCAAAAGAACGCCGATTTCGCCAAGATTCTCGATGAGGCTTACCAACTTTCGATCCGCAAGTGGGTCTCGCTCCCTAAAGCTATCACAATGGCGCACATCCCGCTTCTTCAGCTCTTCCAGCAGTACGTCGAACTCTCGGAAGCGGCCCTCGTCTTCGACTCGCTCGCCATGACCAACGCTCAGAATCTCGAATTCCGAGTGGCTCACGACCTCAAGGGCATCTTCACCACCTGGCGAGAGAGGCTCCCGAACTTCTGGGACGACATCAGCGTTTGGTCCGACCTTCTCGCCTGGCGACAACACGTTTTTTCGGCTGTCACCAAAGTTTACGTCCCACTCATCTCTCCCGGCGAGACTGCGACCTATGGTTACAGAGGCTACCACGAGACGGCGTGGATGATCAACCGGTTTGGACACGTCGCTCGTAAGCACCAGCTCTACGACGTCTGCAGCAACGCCCTCAACAAGATCTACGCCCTCCCCAACATCGAGATCTCCGAGGCGTTCCTCAAGCTTCGCGAGCAGGCCATGTGCCACTACCAGAAGACGTCATCTCTCGCTGAGGGTCTCGAGTCGATCAGCACGACAAACCTCATGTACTTTGCACCCAGCCAAAAGGCAGAGTTCCTGACGCTCAAGGGCATGTTTATCGCGAAACTCGGTCACGTCGACGACGCCAATCACGCTTTCGCTCAGGCGGTCCAGATGGATCTCAACTTACCAAAGGCATGGGCGGAATGGGGCTCGTACAACGATCGACTCTTCAAGGAAAAGCCCACCGAGCAGTCTTACGCCGCCAACGCAGTCTCGTGCTATCTTCAAGCAGCAGGGCTTTACAAGAGCAGGAAAACTCGCAAGCTCCTCGTCCGAGTCCTATGGCTCCTTTCCCTCGACGACCCCACGAGCACCTCCATCTTCCGAGCCTTCGACGACTACCAAGGCGAAACTCCTGTCTGGTACTGGATCACTCTCGTTCCTCAGCTGCTTCTCTCGCTTTCCCATCGCGAGTCGAAGCAAGCGCACGTCGTCCTCAACAAGATCGCAAAGTCCTATCCTCAGGTAAGGCGCCCGCTGGCTGCTGTTGTGCATTGGACAGTATCTTAAATGGAATCCTTTCCTTGTTTTCGTCGTGCAGGCTCTGTTCTACCAGCTTCGCACCTCCAAAGAAGACTTCACCGTCATCAAGCGACAACACCAAGCCCATCTTGCCAAGTACGCCAGTCGTCAAAGCGCCGAGGCGTCGAGCAGCTCGCAGGCGACCGAGTCCGAGTCGACAGCCACAGGGGTCAAGACCGAATCCGCTGCTGATGGAACCGCTGCCGTTCCATCTGGCTCCGACTCGACATCAGCGAACTCTGCCTCTGTACCACCCCACCTGTCCACCCCACTGCCTCAACCCTGGGAGCGAGTCGAAGACATCCTCAATATGCTCAAGACAGCTGTTCCCCTTCTCGCCCTCTCAATGGAGAAGATGGTCGACCAGATCCAGACGCGAGGCAAGCCACCGCCAGAGGAGGACATCTACCGCTTCATCACTGCTCTTCTCATGGATGGCATGCAGGTGAGTGATCGTGCTGCCGGTGTTTAGGTCAGCTGGGTTGAGGCTTACCTTGCACTTCCCGCTCAAACTCACCAACAGCAATACATCATCCGAAGCGACAAGCCAAACGATGATGGCAAGTTAAGTGCAGGCACCAAGGAAAGCGTCACCCGATTCGCCCAGGGCGTCACCAACTTGTCGTCTTCTCTGAGGGTAAGTCCATATATATCTTCTCATCCCATCCCGATTCGATAAAATATTGAGACTGACGTGGCCCTTTGCCATCCTCTCATCGTAGGCTAACCTTGAGGAAGACTTGATCAAGGAGTCTTCGCTTCGCGACTACGTCCGAAAGCTCCAACGTTGGCGAGACAAGTACGAAGCTTCACTCGACTCTCGACCTCGAAAGCAGCCTCTCGATCAAGCCAATTGCTACCTCTCGGAGTTCCATCACGGCAAGTTCGACGAAGTCGAGATCCCAGGACAATATCTGCAGGTTTGTGGTCTTGGTTTCTCTACACCGTCACGACATCTCGTCGGGCTACAAGCTCAACAATCCTTTCTGCTGCTTTGTATATACAGCACGTCGACAGCAACAATGACTTTGCCAGAATCGCTCGGTTCTCGCCCACAGTTGAGCTTGGCCGAGGTCATGGTTTCTGTCTCCGTCGAATCACAATGATCGGCCACACCGGAGTTAGCCATTCATTCACCGTACAGCTGCCTGCCGCTCGACACACTCGAAGGTCCGCTTTTCTTTCGTCTTCTCCTCTTTTCGACCTGCCCTGATGTGATTCTTGTTACATCTGTCTACTGTTACAGGGAGGATAGGATTTCTCAGCTTTTCCGAATGCTCTCGACGGCTCTCCAGAGCAAGAAAGAATCGCGCAAGAGGAATCTCTCGTTCCATCTGCCAGCAGCCATCCCACTCGCTCCGTCGCTGAGACTCATCGAGCTTGACAGCACGTACACCTCTCTGCAAGACATATACGATGCTCACTGCAAGTCACGAGGACTGTCCAAAGAAGATCCGATCTTGTACTTCACAGATCGCTTCCGAGAGCTGTTCCAACCCCTCACGCAATCGGTCCGTCCCTCTGTCCTCACCCATCGTAATTTATCAGACCTAGCTGATGTGATTTTGCAATCTATCTCCAGGTTGATTCGCCTGAGTGGGTCAACATCCGACTCGAGCTTCTGGATGAAGTGGAAGCCAAGTTCATTCCTAAGACGGTCTTGTCTGATGTAAGCACAATCGTCTACTTTGGCTGTTCTGTTCTGGCCCCCGTACTCATCACTCCACTTGATCTCTATCCAGTATATGGTTCGACTGATGAAGACGCCTAGCGACCTATTCCTGATGCGAAAGCAGTTCACTCTCGGCATGGCTTCCGTCACGTTCATCACCTACGTCGCCGCCCTCCAGCAGCGACAGCCAGGCCGATTCAACCTTTCGCGATCGTCTGGACAGATCTACATGTCTGAGCTGCTTCGTGAGTCCTTACGTCTAAGCCATCAATCGCCCTTGGAGCTAAAATACTCATCATGGCTCTTTCTCTTTCGCTTCCCAGCCTCGTTCCGAACACAGCAAGACTCTCTTCCAGTCCTGCACAATGACGATCCAGTCGATTTCCGGATGACTCCTAACATAGCTCATTTCATTGGCCCGACAGGCATCGAAGGCATGCTCACTGCCAGTCTGGTCGCCATCGGCCGGGGTCTGTGCGACCCTGAGTACGACCTCGAAGACTCACTCTCTCTTTTCTGCAAAGACGAGTCGTACCATTTCCTGTGCGTGAACTTTCTTCTGAATCGGTGACCTCACCAGTATTCTCAGCTGATAATCGTCCCCGTGCTATACAGCAACGTCCTCAAACGGCGTCCGTTGCCGGACCTTGAGTTCCGCCGATTGGTCGAGCTCAATGTGTCTGCATTTGCTAGGAAGGTCACAGTCATGAGCTGCTCATACGAACGTGATAGGGTGCGTGTCTGCCAATCTCATATCACTTGTGCAAACAAACGCCGTCTAATTCTAGCCAATCTTTTCCAGGCAAAATCCGACACCCCAGTCGCACAATCTGTCATCTCACTTCTTAACAATTCAACTTCCAAACTTTCTTTCGCCAAATTGTCGGAGCAATATCTGCCCAACTTCTAGCCGAATTTACTTCTAATAATTCCCGCCTCGATCCTCGCACTTCGTTTTCTGTTCCTTTTCCTGCTCCTTTTACTTCTCGCGACTGCCCCGCCGTTTTCCCTCTTGTCTTTACGCTCCTTACGACCTTAACGTTCTCATATGCATGGCTCTTTGTCTGAACTGCTTCGATTCTTGCAATTTCCGGTTCGCCGATGATACAGATGAGAACCCAGATTGCAGTGCGGTCGAGGTCCGTTCTCGAGATAGGCTCGCGACCAGGTCGTGACAGCGAAGACACCATCGATATGGCACGCGGAAGCTGTACTGGACATCACAAAGGGAATCGAAGTCCAAGGACCGAACTTCAGCGGGAAGGGGGTCTGAACCACGAAGTGTGCTGAATCAATCACTTCTTCGCTGTTCGACCAAGGATTGAGCTTATCGAGGCCATGATAAGGAGACTGAAGACTCGTATGAGATGACAGTCCAACCCAACTTCCGACGAGTCAGAGAGCTTTTTTTTTTTCAGCGTGGGCAGTGGATCATGCCGATGAGGAGCGATCGCTATTTTGTCATGAATCGATCCTCGTCGTTTCCTTCATCAGCTGACTATTCTGCAAGCGAAGATTGTTGGCATCGTGTACGATCTGTTGATCAAATTCGGAAGACGTCAACAAAAGTTTTAGGCTTCGCACATGGGAAGATCACGGGGCTCGGAAGCAGGATTATCAGGAGGATACTCACTCGATCGATGTCGAGTCGAGGTAGTTGAAGTAAGAGTCCTCTGGCCTCGCTTTGATCGAGCTCTTCCAGAATGTCGTTGAGCGTCGTCAAAACCGATAGACAGACAAACAAGTGCAGCTCGAATGGCGCTGGATGTGAGAAGTATGTATCTATCGACGAGACCAAGGGCCAATCAGCTAGTGATGGCGTGGAACGGTGCTCATCGACTCGTGCAAGACTCACCCCAAAGCCGCGAGAGGTCCGCGATGTTCATCTCTTTCGAGAACAGGGAGTCCAGCCAAGACGACGCCACCTCGAGGATGGGAACCTCTTCGTCTTCAAAGTAGTTCTGAAGTGAGGCAGAGAGGAATTCAGTAATCACGCGGCAAGCAGCGAGGTACAGAAGCGACGAGCTCACTCACATAGAGGTCSGGCAGCGTCGTCCTGAACAAAAACATGAACCTGGCCAACCGAGCTGGCATCGGATTCGCCTCGTTGTAATCTTCCATCATTTCTCTCCATCGGCCCCACCCCCAATASACACCWGCCTCGAGTCGCAAGCACACCACAAACGGAGCAACTGTCTCGACCCAGCTTTCTACGATCCGCTTCCGATCTTTGTCGTCCAGGCCGTCGTCGGAGAGGAATGGGTCCGAGTAAGATGATGACGATGGATCGATCCGGTTTACCCACGCCGAAAGAACGTCGACGACAGATCGGGTGAAGACATGGACTGGCGGCGGCTCGTGCGGTGAGGGAGATAGGATGGAAGAGGACGCTGAAGCAGGCTGAATAGCGGCAGGGTTGGCTAGTAACGAGGATGCAGGCGCTGGCGGTAAAGAAGCATGCATCGATGGAGGTGACATGGCCAGCTGAGAGAACGCCCTCCCTTCCACTGGAGTGATGTTGATTGACCCAGCCTCTTCCCGTGACCATCCTGAGCCCAGGGGATCCGATTCTTCCTCTTCCCCCTCCCCGTTGCTCGAGGATCTCGTCTGTCGGTCGTCCGTGGCGACCGAGTCAGATCGTGTGGGATATGGGGACGGCTCGACGTGAGCGGTCGCTTCTCGGACGAGGCCTTGGATGGTTTGCGAGCCAAACGTCCGGAGATGATACCGGTTGGCGATGGGAGTGACGAGTCGTGAGATGAGATCGTTGGATTTCGGTAGCTTCATATAGTTKTGTAGCCGAGAACGGGCAGTCGTCAGTTCAGAAGCTGAAGGGCCGGATCGTCCACATGTTTAGAACCAGTAAGGCGGCAAGACACCGGTAAGTTTTGTCTTGTGGTTGTCCACGACTGGAGAGAAGGTGGCACTGACTCTTATCTGGAGACAGAACGCCCAGCAGATACATCCAGACTTCTCCCCGAATCTCGTCGGGAACTCCRTGGCGAGCGAGTTCTCTGACCTGGACGACAGAGGCCGGTGCCAACCTGATGAGCACGCGATGGTCAATGACGGCGRAGGTGAGGATGTACCTTGTCGAGATCGACACGCTGCTCTGCGTTGATGAGCTCGAGAAAGTCCATAGTTGACGAGGCGAGTGGCTGGTAGTCCGCTCACTGAAATGTCCCCAGTCCGGCCGCGCAGCAGACAGACGATSACTTCTCCCTCTCCACATCCACTCTCGCGTCCGACTTGAATACTAYCCACCCATCCTTTCCTGACCAGGACGCACACTTGCTGTTCTTTCCTCGCTGAMGATACCTATTCACTGATGCTAGGACAGTCTATAGCCTATATACAATACTGCAGTGATTGGTACCTTCTACCCTTCAAGACCATCCCGGCAGCCACACCTTCGCCTGAGTTGAATTCACGCCGACCGACCTCTAAACTCATCTGCTCCTTCGCTCTTCTGATATCCGATCCTTTTCACCCTGCGAACGGTACAACAGCAGTCCAGCTCACACCGGAGGCTGCCACCTCTGATCTCAGCCATCCAAGTCACTTTGCAAGCCTCGTCGCAACTCCCTTCACGTTCTCTGTCCCCATCATCGATGGTGGCCGCTCTTGTCTCGACCATATGCATGCTCCACGATGGAAGACTGTTTCCCTTATCACCACAAGGGCGACTCCCGTGATTTGGTTTCGAAGATCCTTACTGATTCCTGTGAGACACGCATAAGGCCTGATCATGGCTGCTTACCTACACACCTTTCCAATCTGCGCTGTCGTTCTAGATTGTATGATCGTCCAGATGATCGAGCTCGCTGAGGCTTGCTTCACACACCCAAGACTGGACTATGTTGTGTGCGAAGCCTCACCATTCAAAGCCTGCTATCACCACACGATGGCGAGACAGACGATTGTCCGCTTGATCTAGACAGTAACGAGGTTACAAGGGTCAGAGCACATCATATACAATAGAATCCAGTAGCGTGTAATACAAGTGGCACGATCAAGGAGGAGGGTAGTAGGTGAAAGACGTTGGGCTGTTGATAGAGGCCTGAGTCTCCTGGGGAGGCCGTCTGAGTACGCTCTCGGATTCCGATCGATGTCTCCTGAAGGTGGATGCAGAGAGAGACTGATTGAGGATTGAGGTAAGCGAAGGAGACAAGAGAAATACGTCGGATGCGAATACTGACGATGCTATCATTCACCTTCTCCGCTGAGCTTCTTCGCGATCGACCTACAATTCCTCAATCGGCCGACGCTCATTCGTAGACTCGGTACTGAGTGGTACAGATGAGCACGATATTGTACTCACAAGCGATCGAGGCCTGACGCTGCTCTGCGCGATCCTAGCTAGATTGAAATAGGGATCGACGCGACTTGGCGACTCTCACGGAAGTGACGATCTTGGAGCTGTTGATCACAGAACTCGAATCGTCTGGAGTACGCTGACTCGTATGAATGAGATATGCGACAGGCTTGGAAGGATRATCGAAGGGGGAAAAGGCAGTTGGGACTCTGWATCTGATGTTGCGCCCAAACCTGACCAAGGACTTTGGTGAGGCGATCTCACACTCGTACATGGCCACTCTGGATGGCAGATGAGATCTTGAGCATGGTTGCTTCAGCAAGTACGCTTCATGTGCCCGAAAAGTCCGATAAACACAACACGATTGACCTTGTTGAAGGCGAATTTGTGGACAGACTCGAGGATGGATGGAGTCAATCGAAACTGATTCCTCGATGCCTCTGACATGCATCACTGTCTACACTACTGATGAGGCTATGATGCAGGGGATGGGAGAGGCTGCTGTCGGAGTGCGACCGAAGGCGGATGGAGATGCGGGAAGGCCGCGAGGATAGGTCTTCTACGATTGCTCCTGCTATGATGGGACCCGAGTCGTTTGATAGGTTCATGTGGAATGTATGGCGGTATTGATCGTGCAATCGTCCGCGGTCTAGCATTGCTGAACTTAAAGAGGGTGTTCAAGAGACGACGTGGCTTGGAGTTTCGGCAGACATGGCGACGTCACGATGGACTGAGATGAGTGACGAACTGACCGACCACTGCAACGTGAGCTGAGATGCTATGGAAAACTGACGTGGAAGCACATGGTGATAGCGAAAAAAATCATCCCAAGCAAGATCGACTTGGGATGACGCTGGTCAGTGGCGTCGTGCAAGGCAGCAGTGTACTCATGGACGACCGTTGAGGCCATCTAGTGATACTGAGAGCAGGATACATATAGCTGAGCACCTAAGTATGTTCGTCAGGATATGCTCGTCAAGTCCGGTCAGCAAGAGAGGATCGGCGTCAACAGGATGAAGTCTTGAGACGGGCTCGAGAAGAGAAACGCAAGGGTCTGACGGTGACGTGTTGGGGCCCTGCAGATATTGTCCTTCCTGGAGGGGCATGGAAAGATGGACAAGGATAAGGCCCAACCGCAGCGAGTGGTAGAGGTTGTGGATGTTGGTGGCTCGCCGAATCTCTGCCCTTTCAGTTTGGACGAGACTTGACTGGTTTCCAGCACTTGACGCTGCTTGACGCTCGTCATTGACTATCACCCGCCTTGTCCCATGCCCCCGTCCGGCATTCCATCATCCTGACGCGCTTACACCCCTCGCTCACAGCTAACTCAGAGTCCGTCTCCAATCCGAGCTTGCCCACTCGGCCTTGTTGGCCCACCCTGCCGTCATCGAGCTTGAGCCTCGGTATTCCCCTCACCTCTCCCCTCTCATCGCTAGCCCTACTTGTGGCCTTGTGCTCCCCCACAAGTACACGTCCTTCCTTACATATCTACGTGGTCAGCAACGGTACAGCTTCTGTCAGCGTGCACCTCAATGCCAACGCCCCCCTCATCGGGATTTGCTGCGCCCAATACATCATACCTGTTCCCTCTCACCCTATCACCCCAGACCATGCACTACTCTCTTTCTTCCATAGCTCATCCCGGTCAGTCGATCAATCGTATCTGGTATCACTCTCTGTAGTCTCAACCGTTCTCCCAGCAATCTGTCTATTCTCATCCGCAGCTCCAAGATCAGTTCCCAAACACCCTTCGAAAGCCGTCAGCTGTCTAAGTCACAACTGTGTGAGCCCCTAGTCGAGCATCTGATCGTTCTGGACTGACATATGTAGGAGGCGTATGGCTCTCAGGAGCAGTATGAGGCTCATTGAACGTCGGCTTTCTCTGACTTCCGTTAGTCCTGCCTTCCGTTGACGATGGCCTGCGCTCTCGCAGCTTCCACACGTACCTGTAATGCGACTAAAAGAAACGGGCAGGCATCGAGAACTGCTCAAAGCTGTTTGAGCAGACAAGCACACTAGAAGCGTACCGACTTCATCTTTCACCCTCCTTTGAACGGGTTAACGGGTTTAGACGTGATGTTCTCGATGCCCTGCTTGTCTCAGATGCGTCTATCTCGGTATGGATGTCTAGCTTGATCGTACCTTCTATTATCCGTGCTGAGACCTGAGCATACCAAGAGCAGTCCACCATGTGGCGGATCTCTGCATTACCCGACGCCCCTTCTGTTGCGTACATTGGCCAGTGATGATTATCCTGAGCGGACCGTACTGAATAGGATACGACCCTGGATGCCATGGGTTAGATCAATGTAGTGCTGATCGATACGGCCCGGACAGAAAAGCGGAAGAGACAGATTCGAGACTACTGCTGGTCGAGAATAAGGCACCGACACTCAAGGATGAGCTCATCCAAGTCACACACACAGACATGGATCGGGTAGCTGACGTACATCCCATCAGCGTCGAGGCTTGCACGACAACTGGATCGAACGTGCCACTATCGTGAAACGTGAAGACCTGAAGCATAGAATCACATGACCTGATCTCAGCGTGCAGCTCCACTTCCGGAAAGCCAGGGATCGTGCAAGAGCTCGTGGCGTCAGGATGCTGGCATGCACAGACGTGCTCGATTTGCGGCGAGGATAGGTGAAACAGTCCAGGACTTGCTTGCTACAGGCCAAGAAGCGAGAACAAGCATTGCAGATAGTGAGCTCAGAAGGATGTAGCATGTCTTGCACTTGATACGATCACGAACATCATGTGATGGGATCGGGAAACAAGGGTCCAGATAGGCGCATATCAGCAAGAGTGAAGTGTTACGAGCTGGTGTGTAGGGGAGTCCAGGTGGGAGGATCGAGGAAGTGGTCAGGTGCTTATCGGGTAGGACGAGGACGAGGGCAGGTCGAGGATAGTTCACGAGGGGATTCAGGAGTGGTTCGAGAGTAGGGTCAGGAAGCAAGAGGTCATTCGAGATAGAGAACAACTAGGTACGAAATCGTATGAGACTTTATAGAAGGAAAAGGACACGGGTCAATCTATCGGACCGGAGTGAGACAAGGTATGGTGAGGCCAGAGTCAGGAAGACTGGTAGTGGGGATGGGAACGGGTTTAGAAGAACACGGGGCAGAGAGTAGATGTATAGGAAGTGGAACAAGGAGCCAAGAGATAAGACAAGCTCGGGCCGGCAGTCCGGAACGGCTCAGGTCTAACTGCCGGACCGCGATCCGTAACATCACCCCCTGTTTAAGACGCAAACTCCGGAGAGCGTACTTGCTAGACTCGGCGGCGACGTKGAGGAGGCTTGCCTTCGGGATGGGCTCGGAGATAGGTGTTGAGGACCCGTTTGCCTTTGAATTCGGAAGCGGGTTCCCAGGTGTCGTCGCAGGATCGGTAGCCTTCCCAGTGGACGAGATAGAATGTGCCGTGGGGAGTGTGGTCATGATCGAGAATAGATTCTGGTATGAAAAGCTCTTGGTCCTGGACGTCGATTGGCGGGGGGGCATCTTGGACTTGGTGTTCGTGACCGGGGTGGTGGGGTGATAGGAGAGAGACGTGGAAGATGGGATGGATCTGGACAGTGGGAGGAAGATCTAGCTCGAAGGTTATGTCCGATAACACCCGTTTTACAGGGAATGGTCCAATGTGGCGTGCGTCGAGCTTGAACGAGGGACGGGCGGTGGCAAGGTTCTTGGCGGAGAGCCAGGCAAGGTCTCCAACGGCAAATAGTGGAACTTCGTTACCATCGGCGTCGATCTTGTTTGGGTCCCGGCGTCGGCGATCGGCATACATCTTCATGAGCTTTTGGGAGGAAAGGAGGGATTGATGGATCGAGGAGTGGAGTTCTGAAAGGGTGTGGATGGCGTTATTTGCCGAAGGGTTAGATGTTTCGTGAAGAGAGAGGGGAAGTCGGAGGGAGCGAGAGGGTGAAGACCGTAGGCGGCAAAGAAGGGGGAGACGGAGGTGGCAGAGGAGCGGGCGTTATTCAGAGCAAAGGCGCAAGTCGGAAGGAGGGAGGACCAGTCGGATTGATAGTAATTGCAGAAGATCCGAAGATACGTTTCGATTGACTGGTTGGCTCGTTCGGTCTGGCCGTTACCCTGAGGATGGAAAGCGGTGGTGAAGTGGGGGCAAACATGAAGGAGACCCAGGAAAGCGGTGAAGAAGGAGGAGGTAAAAGTGGTGCCACGATCGGAGATGATGTCTGTTTGGAGTCCGTGTTGGGCGACGACGTTGTCCAAGTACATCTGAGCCAGAGCGGGGGCGTCAAAGCCGGCTTCGGTGTATGGGACCACAACGACCATCTTGGAGAACCGATCGACGAAGACCTGGATGCAATCGAAACCGTTGGAAGGGGGAAGCTTGACAATGCCGTCCATCGAGATCTGACGCCAGGGAGAAGTGGGAGGAGGAATGGGTTGCAGAAGGCCGTAGGGGAGTTGGCGAGAAGACTTGTTGCGGGTACAGGTATCACACCCCGAGACGTAGGTGTTGACAAACTCGCTGTCGCGAGGCCAGGAGAAGGAACGACGGAGGAGATCGTGAGTACGGTGACGACCCTGATGACCGGCAAGAGGGTTGTTGTGGCAAGATCGGACGAGGTCGAGGCGGAGCTGATGATCGTTAGGGACGCAGATCAGGTTGTTGAGTAGGACGAGGTCGAGGGAAGTGTGCAGAGTGTAATCCTGGGTAAGGCGGTGGTGGTCGTAGGTGAGGGGAAGGACAGGGTTGCGAAGGAGATTGGCGATGATACTGAGGTCGGGATCGAGAAGGGCGGCTTGTCGAATCCGTTCCACAGTGTCAGAGCCAACGGGAGGGGGAGCAGGAAGATCAGAGGGAGAAGGCATAGCAGGTGCAGGGTTGGGCGGGGGAGTGGGTACCCGAGCACGAGGACGAAGATCTGCGGCAATGGCGAGAGGGAGAGACGAAGCGGAGACAGGGACAGGCACAAGTTGTCCAGGCTTGAGAAGACGCTGAGGCGCTTGCTGGTTAGCCTTAGTCCCCCCTGCGAGGCCCGAAAGTCTCGAGAGGGCATCTGGAACTGTCATCTTGTGGCCAGGGGTGTATTCGATGCGGAAGTTGTAGTTGCCGAGGAGTTCGCACCATCGAGATTGGCGCCGCGTGAGGACCTTGGACGAGTCGAAGTACTGCAAAGCTTCATGGTCGGAGTGGATAGTGATGGGTTCCGGATGTCCTTCGCAGTACATACGATAAACTTTCAGAGCTTCCACAATGGCCAGCATTTCCTTGTCGTGGATTTTGTAGTTGAGTTCGGCCGAGTTAAACTTGCAAGAGTGGAAGGCAATCGGGTGCAATAGGTTGTCTTCGGGTCGTCGCTGAGAGAGGACTGCTGCCAGGGCGAAATCAGAGGCGTCGGTTTCGAGGAGGAGTGGGAGCGAAGGGTCAAAGATCGCAAGGATGGGGGCGGAGGTGAAGGCGGATTTCAAGGTTTTGAAGGCGTCTAACGCTGCTGGGCCAAAGTCGAAGGGTACATCTTTTTTAAGGAGTTTGGTGATGGGAGAAACAATGGTCGAAAAGCGATGAATAAAACGGCGGTAGAAGTTTGCGAAACCCAGGAACGACTGTATTTCCTTGATGTTGGCGGGGACCGGCCAATCGAGGACAGCTTGGAGCTTTTTGGTATCCATCCTGACTCCGTTGCGACCGACGACGTAGCCAAGAAAATCGACTTCCTCTTGATAGAACTCGCATTTCTCCGGTTTTACCCAGAGGTGTGCGGACATGAGAGCATCAAGAATTGTACGGACGTGGGACGTGTGCTCTTCCCGAGTATTCGAGAAGATGAGGATGCCGTCGAGGTAAACGATGCAGAAGACGTCGAGGAAGGGGCGAAGGGTGTCGTTCATGAAGTGCTGGAAGGCGGCAGGGGCATTCGTGAGTCCAAAGGGCATGACGCTGTATTCAAAGTGTCCATACCGGCAGCGGAACGCAGTCTTCCATTCGTCACCTTCGGCGATCCTGACAAGGTTGTACGCGCCACGGAGATCGAGCTTGGTAAAGAACTTGGCGGAGGACAGGCGATCGATGGACTCGGGGATCAGGGGAAGAGGGTAACGGTTCTTTGTCGTGATCTTGTTGATGCCTCGGTAGTCTACGCAGAGTCGGAGGGAACCGTCTTTCTTCTTGACAAACAGGATCGGAGCACCAGCAGGGGAGGTAGAGCGTCGGATGAAACCTTTGGCCAGATTTTCGTCGATGAATTCCTTTAATGCGTCGAGTTCGACCTTCGAGTTGCCGTAGATAGCCTGGAAAGGGGGAGTTGATCCGTCCTCAATCTCGATCTTCAGGTCATAAGGTCGGTGAGGAGGCAGGGCATCGGCTGAGGACTTTTCGAAGACGGGGAGAAAGTCATGAAATTCTGTTGGTACGTGTGCTTTGATATCTAGACCGGGGGAGGGGGTGTCGTCGTCTGGATCGTGAGAAGCGACTGGTACCGGAGGGTATGTAGCGTAGAGTTGCAGAGCGGGGGTCGTGACAGTAGCGGGGGTTGGGACATTGTGTAACTCTGATTTATGGAGAGAAAGACAGTGTCGCAGACAGTGGTCGGAAAGGAAGTTGAGCGAGTGAGAACCCCAGGTGATTGACGGCTCATGTTTCTTGAGCCAAGGAATGCCGAGGATAAGGGGGTACGAGCCGAGGGAGGTGACATCGAGGGACAGGAGTTCGGAGTGCAAAGGGCGGGAAGACGGGATGGTAGTGGTGATTGGTACGGTATGATGGGTCACCGCACCGGACGAGATAGGGCGACCGTCGACAACAACAAGTTCCCTTGGGGTTTCTTTGAGGAGCAGTGGAAAACCGTGGGATGAGGCGAACTTGTGGTCAATGAAGTTGGATGTTGCGCCGAAATCAAGCATTGCATGCGTCGCAATCGTCTTCTTGCCGACCTGAAGTGTGACATTGAGGACAAGGTGATCGTCGAGAGAGAAGATGGAATCATCCGCCGGCATAGGAGTTCGAGAGGTATAAGCGCTGGGTACATGGGCGGTGGTAATCGAGGCAGAGGAGATTCGCAACGGGGTAACCTGCTCACCTGAGGAGTTCTCCATGGTGGCGACCGAAGCACAAGGGGGAGTGGGGACCGTGATCAAAGTAGTTGGCAAAGGCGAGGGGGCAGTGGTGGGACGGGGAGCAGACAAAGGACGGGGACACCGTCAATGATTGGTGGAGGGCGGATCGGGGAGCGGGGCGAGGTAGGAGGCCGAGGAAACGTTGAGCCGGGGTCCGGGTTGGCGCAGAGGACATCGATCGGCGAAATGACCACTGTGGCCGCAGTAGGAGCAGAGACCAAGTTGTCGGCGGCGAAGTTTCTCAGCGTCGGACAGGGGACCTCGGGGACGGCTGGTGGCATCGACGTCCATCGGAACGGTGGCGACAGGAGCAGGGACGACAGGACGGGGAGCGGCAGGAACGAAGGCGTAAGCCGGGGCAGGAGCGGAGCGGACAGGAGCGTCGGATCGGGAAGAGGATCGGCCATGCTGGAAGAGGAGGGCGTCATAGCGAGTGGCCCGGCTGATGAGCTCTTCCAAAGAGTCGCACTTGGAAGCGTCGAGGATCCGTTCCTTGATGTTACCCTTGAGACCGTTGAAGAAGGCGTACTGTTTCGAGTTCTCACTGTCGTCGAGGAACGAGTGGTGTCGACGGAAGGCGATGGCGTACTCCGTGACACTGGTTGTCTGGCGGAGGGAGGCAAGGGCTTGACGGGAAACAGTGGTCTGGTCGTAGTATCCAAAGTCCTTGAGAAGTTGAGCCTTGAACGTGGACCAGGTGGACATCCAATCGGGCCGAGTGGTGTCAGGGTCCAAGTACGGTTCGGCCCAGCAGAAGGCGGCTCCTTCCAGGTAAGAGATGGCATAATTGACGCGGACGGATTGCGATTGGTAGGTCAGGGGATCGGTCAGGAAGACCAGGTCGCATTGCGAGACGAATTGCTTGGCGTCGGATACGACTCGGCCAGAGAAGCGCTTAGGCGGGTTGAGCTTTGCGATACGAGGGACGTGGACGGCGGGGGCGGGAACGGAGGCAGGAACAGATTGGACAGGGACGGGTTGGGCAGGTACAGTGGATTGGGCGAAAAGAGCGAATTGATTGCTCAATTGCTCGAGGATTCGCTGGTTTTGGGCTTGGAGTTGCTGGCTTTCGGCTTGAAGTTGTTGGTTCCGGGCGGTGCTTTCCCAGAGGGCTTGGGCCCAGTCGGGCAGATTGGTATGATCGGGATTATGGTCGGTGTCTGACATGGTACGATGGCAAAGGCGAGGTGAGGATAAGCAGGTGACCGGAGGTAGATCTCGAATTGTTACGAGCTGGTGTGTAGGGGAGTCCAGGTGGGAGGATCGAGGAAGTGGTCAGGTGCTTATCGGGTAGGACGAGGACGAGGGCAGGTCGAGGATAGTTCACGAGGGGATTCAGGAGTGGTTCGAGAGTAGGGTCAGGAAGCAAGAGGTCATTCGAGATAGAGAACAACTAGGTACGA
>BCKM01000005.1:1107491-1168288 GCA_039545415.1 Udeniomyces megalosporus | reverse complement strand
CGCACCCACACCGAGACCATATCCCGAGGAATTCACCCAGTTCGAGCCATCCATCGAGCGCAGCCCGATCCAGCCAGAATCCACGCCGACCCAAATTTGCTCGCAACAAACGCGAACGACCTAAATCCGTCCACACCATCTTCATCCCCTTCCCCCCAGCTCTCTGCCGGTATCATCGATCCCGACGTCACCCCCACAGCCATCGTACCATCGCCCGTCATCAGCCAACTTGACCCCCATTCCATTCTGCATCCTCCATCCAACCCACTCGCTCTCCTCACCAAATCACATCCCTCTTCCCTCCACACATCTTTCGCCATCATCCCGACMCCCTCGCCTCCAGCTCTCCAGCCATATCTCCCACCCCGAAATCTGGTTCTCACATCTTCATCAATCTCACAAAACGTCTTTTGCGCGCAAAACCCGATTCGCTTCTTTTCGCGCTATAGACCCCAAATTTGGTCCAAAATCGCTCAGTCTTCTGCGGGTGTCATCCAGAAAGTCTCAATTTTCCTTCTCAGCAAGCGTAGCTTGATTTCCGTCACGTAGTGATGTCGTGAGGCATGTACCGCGACGGTTTTGACCCCTCAGAAGGTCGCAACGATCGATTTGCAAGTCCACAAGACTTCTCAGATGCGTACGCGATGACGTGGGAATGGAGATGGGTAAAGGGCATGATATTATCGAAAAGTAACAAAATAGCTGGCATGGTATGGGGAAATGGTCATCAAAGACGCGCCGAAGAGTGCACAAGACGACCACAAAACACTCCGAGAACACATGGGGTCGACCCAAGAGTGACGACCATGTGTAGGGACAACCCAACAAAGAACAAAAATCTTCACCCAAAGAGTGGCCAAAGTGAACCTGGACCTGTTAATCGAGTGAAAAAAAATTTCGCGATTACGACGGCGTTTTACTGAATTTACGTCTGGTGGGTCAGCGTCTCGGTATACACGGCTGGGGGGAATCGGAACGACGTTTGGTGCTGGTCGATCTGTTTGGTAGGTCGTAAAAAAAAACCGCAGAAATCCTACAGCAGGGGAAGCAATCAAACAAACAGGGACATTCGTCAGCTTTGGATCGTGGCAGGGAAGCAGGCATGGTGGAATCGGTACTAGAGTCCTGGTTGCGAGCTGGACTGGATCATGGCCTTCGTCGTTAGGATGGACAAAGAGTTGACACCTGGTCAGCCAAGGACAGGTAACAGCGGAGAGGCAGAGCATACGAGCGATAGACAATGATACTCACTCTTGAGATGACCGGGTGGACGATGACTTGAGAGCGGAGATGGTTCCAGCGCCTTGCGATACGAGGCTTCTGGTATTGGACAGGTGGAATGATAGACGAAAAGGTAGAAGCATCGAAGCATGTTAGCACTGAACCGTTCGAGGAGATAGATGACAGATGAATGTCTCCATGCCGCGGACCGACATACGCAAGAACCGATACTCACAGTATGAAGCAGCAACTAGAGATGACAGGTTCCAATGGATAGAGGTCGAGAGGACGAGGAGGAGGTACGATGACGATGGTTGGTTCGGTATCGGGGTCCGAGGTCGAGGGTGAGTCATGATGGACGAGTATCTGGGTGATGATAAGCGTGACATGCATGAATAAACAACAGATGAGTGGCCACACCATGTTAGTCAGGGTACAGATGCAGTCGGAGACACACCAAGAGCAAGTCAAGCGACGGTGGACAGGACTCACCGTGTGGAATGGCCAGGGAGAACGAGGGCACCATGACGTATTAGATTGACGTCTAGTAGTATGAGTGTATGGAGGGGTGGACATGAGTTGAGCGCTTAGTCTGTGATTGGTAGGAGATGGACAAGGTCGAAGCGCGTCAGTACATGCGTTCGACGTAAAGCGAGACGATGGATATGGGCACCTGGCAACAAAGACCTACGGCGTAGAAATGCGACTCACGGAACATGAAAGACCAGAAGTCCAACGAGGCTGCTTGGGACGAAGGGCGAAGCTGTTGAGTGAACCGGTGTATAGGCGGGACGAGGTCCGGACAACGTCAGCTTTTTGTCAATTGTAGAGGCACGGGAGTAGATGGAAAAAAAACACACCTCTAGCCTTTAGCCAAGGGAGCCTGACGATGTCGGGTCAGCTACCATGTGAAGGATTCAGCGGGATGGGGGTGCTTGAGAGAGCGAAGGGTACGGCCTGTAGAGGATGAAAGGAGCAGCGGAAGGCAAGTCAGCATGGTGTGATGAAGGCGGCGAGTAGGCAAAGGGGATGCATGACAAGGCACTGGCAGAGCAGACCTACAGCACTGACACAGGATGAGCGAGACGAGGGAGGTAAGCACCGTCCTGGTCGGAGAAAAGCGAGACGAGACGAGACGCGAACGATGGTTGAGTGATCTCACATGGCAGGTGCCTGGCCGGATGTGCTGAAGTCTCGGCGGACATGGGTTGATCTATATGATGGTGTCAAGGTTGTCAGATCAAAGGTCGGTCAGCGCCTGGCAGCGTTGAGCAAGTCTCGATAGATGAGGATGATCACACGACGCGACGTACCTCAAGTCGACGACGCAACGACGAGGATGGTTGCCAGTCAGGGTCTCGATGTAGTATTGAGTGAGGCGTTCGATGACATGTAAGGATACTAGTGAGAGGAGAGGCCAAGAGAAAGGGAGCAAGGGCAGGTCAGCATGATGAGCTCGAATTTGGTACGAGGAAGATCGACGTCAAGCGTGCCCGGACGGGGTGAGGCTATGCTGGTCTAGCTGTAGGTCGGACGATGGAGGAAAGAGACAAGCAATGACGAGAGGGGTACAAGAAAGAAAGTAGAGGGAGGGAGGGAGGGAGGGAGGGAGGGAGGAAGGGAAGGCAGATTGACGAGGTCAGCTGACGGCAGCGAGACCGAATTCGGACGAAGATAGATGGGCATCACTCACTTTGGACACGTGACGCACCTGGGCTATATGTTGAGGATGAGGGGGCCGTGGTGGATGATAGATAGTGAGGCAGACGTGGGGAGAAAAAAAAAGACGGTAGGAAGGCAGGGAAGGGGGGAAGGGGGGAAAAGGCGAAAAAAAAAAAAAGGGTAGAACGAAAAAGCGTCAGCGAGATGATTGAGGAGTGGATGCCGTTTGATTTTGCGTTCAGTCTGCATGCAGGCCATGCATAGCAGGATGATAGTGGAGGGGCTTACATATGGAAGATGGATGAAGGGAAGAAGGAGAAAGGAGGAGAAGAAGACGAACAAGGGGGGGGAAAGTCGGGATGGTGGTCGAGAGGGAGAGGGCGCGCAAGGCGAAACACACTTTTGGTGAGGGGGCGATTCCTGAGACGTCGACCCAAGGCGACGTGGCCCTATTCATTTTACCCTCATTGATAGTCTCTAGCTCAACGGGATCAGAAAGACCGGGCCAACAAATGCCTGTCTACCTGGTTCTCGAGCGCCGAACCTCTGTGGTTTCGTTATCCTGTGGGCGTGAAACGAGCGGATTTGTGGTGAGATCACCTTGTCTAGTTGATCCTTTATTACCCTCTGAATTGATACCGATTCTGTCGATGGGATTAGAGTCTTTCATACTTTGGTCTCACCTGAGTACCGTACAATTTGTGCCTAGTTGCGCTCAACCCGAGAAATCAGGGCAGCAAAATCGAGGCTGATCGCGATGGCAACAAGCAGCAGGCTTTCGCTTGTCACGCTTCTATCCCAGATCAGCTTCACCAGTGCTCAATAAGCCTCTGACGTCCAGCATAGGTCCATATATTTCTTTCTTTCCTGATTGGCCAGATCGACCTTATCCTTTACGTGCCGTGCTGGCCCAAACTCGCTTCCGATATCGACATTGTCAAGCCTGACCATTTCACCTACCCACAAATTCCCATATCTTTCCGCCACTCGAAGTATTATACCATCACTCTTTGAGATTCTCTGACCAGGAAAAGCATGTTATCATGTTGGATCTCGCTAGAGGTGCAACCTGCCCCCAATCTGTTGTGCACCGCCGATACTCCTGCCGTGCATTCAGTGTTCTGTCTCCAAGCTGACCTTGAACGTGTCAAAAACCTGCCTGACAATCATTAACCACTGGGCAACCTCGATAGCTGCCCTTTGTGCTACCTCTAATGACTCGTGCACGTTGATTCGCAAGCTCGACTGAACGCTAGCAAGCGCGAACGACGATTCGGAAGATCCAGAAGAAGTGCTCGGAGATGAATGCACATGGCTTGATCGGGACGGAGGACTAGACGAGGTGGATGGAAGTGCTGAGCTGGCCGAGATTGAGGGAGGCTGATGCTGGATGGAGAGAGACGAAATTGAGGAGGCTGACGAATGTCCTGTACGAGGGTGAGGCAATGGGTCCGTGATAAGGGAAGGTAGAGCAAGCTAGTGATCAAGGATAGAGCATGATAAGTAGATCGCTCGAGATGAAAGAAGGAATACACGAGTCGGTATAATGTCAACCAAGAGACCTCACTTGATTCCTCAGGTCAAGGAAGAACGAGGAAGCAGTAGAGCTCGATGAAGAGGTCTGGTCTGAACCAGAGCTGGTGGAAATGTACTCCCAGAGAACAGTGATTTCGTCCATTCGAGACTGTCCGGATCGCAAACCAGGCCGGTTCAGCAGCGTGAATTATGATGACGACAATACCAGCACGCATGACAGACTAGAAAAGGCACGACTGACCTGAAGTAGACTCGCCAGATTTACCCTCGCTCGAGTCAGATGGGTTGTGGCCAAAGCCAAGCCCTGTTTGATCTATGAGAGGCACGCGGAGAGAGACAAGATGTCAGTACCCTTTTGGTTCCAATCAAGTGCAGACATGACTTACTCGAGCAATCCTGCCAGTCTCGATCAGCTCATAGTCTGCCTGTGCTCTCTCGCAGATCTCTTCTGACCCCTCTAGCTTTTCCCGTATCTCGTTCAAGGCCGTCACGAGCCTGGCCTCCCTCCTGGTGAGGTCGATGTGGGTTGAAGCGGATTCAAGCGGCTCATCGACAAGAGAGAATACAGTAGCCTCGTCTGACTCCGTGTAATGGAGCGTTCTCGACATCGTGGATTGAGGCGAGGTCCATGAGTGAAGGTCGATAAGGCGGGGACGTGAAAAAGCGGCGAGTCTGGACGTGTTAGTCCATCTAGACAAGATACTGGGTCAGCCAGGTCAAAACTTATGACTACGATGCGGTCCGAGTCGAGGGTTGATCGCTCACTTGTCTTCTGTATCCTCATATCGCTCGAGAAGCGATGTGACCGCGTCTTGCTCGTGTTCGAGCTCGTCTCGTTTCTGCTCCAACTCGATTCGCCGAGACTGAGCAAGCCATGGAGAACGATGATTGAAGTCAGGAAGCCCACAACCTGCTTAGCAAGACCCCTTGGAGGTGACCAAGGCGTGTGCAGCCATTTTTGGTTGACTTACAAGGATGGCTTGCATCAAACGGAATGTCTCAAGTTTCTGCTTCGCTTCGCTGCTCTGAGCTCCAGACATGAGCTCTGTCAAGCGAGATTCGTTCTCTGAAGGCATAGCGAAGATGTCAGTAATCGGATCAAATATCCAGGCTGGGCTAGCTATCTATCTCACCTGCTGATGCAACCAGCTCCTCCTCTACGTCCTCCAAGTCTCTCTCGATCTCCTCTAAGTTCATAAGAGCAGTCATATATTCTGGTTGTAGCTCTTTTGCCCGCTCACAGGCGTCCCATGATCGCGTTTGCCTTTCAAACTGCTCTTGGGGCAAATCCGCCATTCCGGATGACACGACCGAGCTTGAATCGATGGTCGAATAAGTTGAGCCCGTGCTCGAGAGCTGGCGGCATCGAGGTGTCTCAGGACTGGTACAGCTCGTGTCGGTAGGGGATTGGAGCAATGGTGAGTGGAAATGTTGGACAGTAGAACCACGAGACGAGCTGGTCGAAATTGACGAGCTAGGCGAGGATGGAAGGTCGCCAACAGAAGGAGAGTGGAGAGTCACCGGTCGACGTTGAACAGAGACCGAATGTTGGCGGGAACGAATAGGCGTGGATGGAGGGGAAGATAAACTCGGCGGTCGAACGACGTTGGTTGTGACTGCAGCACTGAGCTGGACGGTTTTCTGGTCGCGAACTGCTCGAACCGTCGAGTCGATTGACTCTGCAAGGCCTGGAGTGAGGCTGTCGTGTTCCAGTAGCTCCGCTCTCAGATCCACTAGAAGCGTCCTTGTTTCGTCAGCGGCTCTACTAATCTCAAGCGTCAATGCTCGTCCCCCCATCTGTCTTTTCATACTGTTTGAGACGGAGAGACTGAATTGGTTCCAGACGCTAGCGATGAATGTTGAGATCCTTCCGTCGAACTCGCGATCTTCTCGCTCGTTCTCAGATGCATCGAGCAACACGATAAGATCAGCCTCTCGGGAATGAAGAGCGGCCAACTCTGTCGCTCTAAACCTCTCGATTGATGACCGGCCCTCCTGACATTCGACTTCGTACGCACGAACGTCGTCGAGAAGCTCTCTGAGCTGAGAAGTGTAAAATTCGAGGGCTCTCTGAGTTTCGTAAGACAGATCAAGGTCAATCAAAAACGCCTTGCGTTCACGGATTGATCTGTTCACGACGATTGATACCTGTATCATCTGTGTCGAGTGACCGAACAGCCTACGAGATGGCATGATGATGTTCAGATTTCAAAAATGACCTATCGACACTATGGAGTCATGACGGCCCCGCTCACCTGAAAACCGAGTCAAGATCGGTTTTAAGCTTATCTATCTGAGAAGAGGAGTAGATCGATCGAGCCTCAGACCACCAGCTCGATCCTGTTGACGTGGACATTGTACGAGATCGGAGGGAATTCGTCTGAGTCTGGAATGACGTCCGAAGACGACGAATGCTGGGAGACCTTCCGTGTCGATCGTCATCGGTTGGTGAGGTGGGCAAGAAATGATCGTCAGGATGTGAAAAATTCTCTCGAGCGAGATTTGACTTGACAGTCGCCACGAGACCAGAAGACTGAGGTCGAAAGAAGCGGAGAAACTCAGCAACACGTTGCCAGACAAACCGAGTCTTGTAGAACTACCTTCATACCAGCTGCTCGTCAACAAACGAAAGATTGATCCCAACTTGATGAATCATCTCCTCCGCCTCCTTGAGGCTCGACAAAGCACCAAGAGGCTCTAAAATAGAGTCTCTACCAGTCGATGAGGCGCCGGATGGACTCCCAAGCCGAGACGTGAGTGATCGAGCGTCGGACTCCTTAACGAGACGCTGGAGACGGCTAGGACTAGGTACTAGGTCGTTTCTTCGAGCCATCGCTATGTCGTCGAACTGCCGTAGAAGATCGGCCAGTTCAGGTCGGCAAACGTCGAGAGGGGTCAATCCGCCTGATGGACAGGCGACAAACGACATCATGGGAAAAGAAGAGCGGGTCAGAACGAAGGATATACTTCAGCAGAATAAGGTCAATACTGACTTGAGTTCCTTTGCTTGCGGGCGGGAATCCTTTCAGGGGCGGCGCCCGGCAGCTTGGCACGTTCCATCAAAACTTTCTCTTCGAGAAGCACATCTCTTTCGAGCAGGACTCTGGCAACGCTTCGTGAGCAACCGAATTCAGCGGCAAAGTGTAGTGGTGTGCATCCCCAAGCGTCTCGAAGGTCGGGATCTGACGATGATAGCGTCACACAGTGTTGAGGTTGTCTTTACAACGTCAGATCGCGAGAGCTCGCGACGAGAGGAATCAAGCGTCAGACGTACCTGCGCCCAAGTCATACAACAGGCGCTTGACGACGCGTTCCAGCATGCTTTCCGTCTGTTCGTCGGCCATGGAGTCCCTGGGGTGATTTTCCTGGCTTCCACGAATCGTACTGCTCCCACCGGACCGCTCCCTCTTCCTTTTCTGAGCGGGCGAGTCGAGCGAATCTGATGGAGTATGATCTTGAGAGCCTTGCCGGGGTCTCGGCGACCCGTTTGAGCCACTTGGTCCCTCCTCTAATACTGAAGGTAGTGGTGAGCGATGAGAAAGGTGGGAGGTCGACGAAGAGGCTGACTCGGTCGTCAGAGGTAGGTTGGGACGACGTGGCAGAGCTCCTCCAGCGAGGCAGGCGATCTGATGAAGAGGAGTCGAACCGTGCTGATATCAGTAGCATATGTGAGTCAGCCTCACAGATTGACACATAAGATGTAAGGACCAAGGATAGAGCGTTGGCCTACGAGATCGGCGAGATTGACGTCTGCTCCAGCAAACCATAGTGCCTCGATGACCTTGATATTTGGACAGGGTTGAAGGCGACATGCATGATGCATTGGGCTCATGCCATGTTGATCACCCCAGTTGACGAGCCCGATGGTGGAGTCACTCTTTGGCCTGGAAAGCAGCGATGACTTAGATTCGTCCTTGCCGCCGGGATTGGCCGGAACTTGAGAGATATGTTGGGTAAAACATGGAGCGGTCGGAAAGAGAAGACCCAGCAGAACGTCAAGCTCATTCTTCTTGCAAGCTCGGATAAGAGCTTTGGTGTACTCGACGGTGCTGGATGATTCGAATGCGGAGAGCGGAGGTGGCGAGATGTTGGGAGAAGTCAAGCTTGAGCCGGAGGAATGATTTGATACCATACTGGAAAGTCGAGAAATGTTTGGAAACGGATGCACAAAGTCGCTGGACTAGATGTTGGCGATCAGAAAGAGAACGTTGAGTTCGTGAAGGCCCGTTTCGACAGGTGAGCGGTGGCAGGACGCACTCCAGTCAATTTTGATCTTCGCTGACGAAGAGTCTCCTCAAACAGCCAAGCGATTGGTGGATGGGCGAGGGAGTACTTGATGGCTGATTCGCCGTGCAGCTCGGTGAGGTCGGGACGAGCGCCATGAGACAGCTAAGTAGCGATTATTTGAGCGGATCAGCCAACGATACGTCAAGCTGCGTGCTTATACGACGATAAAAGTAACGAACGAGAACTTGAGCGATCTCAAGGTGCTCATCCCGAGCGGCATCTGTTGGAAGCAATACAGTTCTTTCGATAAATTCGATCATCTAGCTAAGGAGTACCAAGCATACAGTCACTCTGCACTCACACATTAATGCCGTTCCGCCTTTGGCGTCCTTGCCGTCAACCAAAACCCAGCCCTTGCCCCTACCGTTCCCACTGGGCGACAACTCATCCTGAACCCATCGATGTTCACCCAGCAAGAGCTTGACAACCTCCAATTTGCCAAGATAGCAAGCCAGACCAAGAGCGGGAACGCCCCGAGCGGCTGAAGATGGCAGATTAAGTGGTAGGAGGGTGAGGTTCGCCAGAGGATCAGTGAGGAGCTTGCGGAGGACGGGTTGGGAGCTAGAGCAAGAGTACGGCGGACGGTCCGAAGCGCTGATATGACGATGTCAACGGAGGCGTTAGAGGTACAGGTATGCGTGACGTCGAACAGACAATGTTGTGAATGCTCGAGACTCACCCTGGACGATCAAGCGAGACGATGGCAGCGAGGATAGGATCTCGGTTGTGAACGTCCTTGACGGAAAGGTCTTCGCCCCTGGCAAAGGCAGAATCTATCTGGTCCAGGTCACCCCTACAGACCGCTTCGATGAGGGAAGATGGGGTCTGGGACGGGTTTGCCTTTGGAGCTTGGTCAACCGGAACGTAAGATTGCGGGACTGCGGCCGGTGAGGATGGTGAGGATGGCGACGAAGACCTGGAGGGCGGGGCGGGTGAATCCATAGCAGGATTTGGGCGAGTCGAAGGGTTGGAGGGAGAGGAAAGCGGAGAAGCTTGGAAACGATCTGACTCGGAAGATGCGGGAGGGTGAAGAGAGGACGAAGAATCGATGGTCGTAGCGGAGAATCGCGAGGGCAGCGGGTTGATAGCAATGTGTGGGTGGCGGTTTGAGCTGAAGCAAGAAGGGAGATCCATTTGTGTGAGAAGTGTTTAGATGGAAAGCAAATTGAGAGGAGGTCGAGGTCGAAAGTGAACGTCAATGGGCCAGAAGAGGGGCAAACTCGGGGAACGGGTGAATGCGATGTTGAATCTCAGAAAGAGACGGTCATGACTGGTGTAGGTTCCGGGTGGTTTGGGGAGCACGTTGAATGCTCATTCGGTCATTGTCATGCTTGGAATCGTAGCTGATTGAGATTGCGTAGAGGAAGGACGATCTATGTTGGGGTGGCTGCTCGAGTAGTCAGGGTGAATCAAGACATGGAATTGACTGGTCGAAGGATATGTATCGAGCGAATTCAGCCTGACTATGATGGTAGCTGGATCTTGTCCGACTGTCCGGCAGACGTCCCCAGCTCGAGAGTAGACCAGATCCACTCACGCAGCGTCTCGACAGGAATTTCCGACCAAGAGGATTTCGAGTCTCGACAAACCTCCTCCCTCCCCCTCGCCCCTCCGCCGCTCCCACTCCCTCACACCACCCAACCCAGTCACCTACTCAACATGCACTTGATGTACAACCTCGACGCTCAAGGAAAGAGGTACGCCAGCCCGAAACACTTTTGATTTCCTCCTAACCCTCGACAATCAACTCACCACCTTCTCTCCTCGCCCACACCAGGGTCTACACTCTCAAGGTAACTTATCCTTCTCATCAACTGTCTCACCCTCAACATCATCATGCTCACCTTCTTGCTTTTCATCCCTACTTCGCTCCCGAGTAGAAGGTCACCGAGACCGGTCGAGTCTCCAAGTCGGCTCACCCTGGTTCGTTTTGCCCTTGGTTCACCTTTCTCGGCAATCCACCGAGCCGCTTTCATAACCGTCGAGAGATCTCTTAGATACCAAATGGCCTACATCGTCTCTCCACCGGTGTCTGCCTGCCTGATTCCCATCGCGATTGAACGACTAACTCCGCCCCCCTTCGTCGTCTCCCTCGCAGCTCGATTCTCGCCAGACGACAAGTTCTCTCGACACCGAGTTACTGTTCGTTTGGTTTCTTCCCATCAGTTTCCAGTCTATCTGTATCAAAGCTGACGCATCGGTCTTTATCATTTACCTAAACAGATCAAGAAGCGATTCGGAATCCTCCTCACTCAGCTCCCCGCTAAGCCCCTCTAGATGACGGCATCCACTAAGGAAGTTCAACATAGATTAGGGCTCTGGCATTGTAGGAGTAGAGAAGATGTATGATCAAGGCGCAGCCGACTGGAATCAATCATGATGCGCGAACCCAGCAGCTGATCATCAGTTCTTCCAGGCGCCAGACTCGACTGATTGTTTCAGTCCAATCATCTGTCCTGACTGCTATCATCATGCTCACAGCTCTCGTTCGACTCAAAGACGCCAGCAGAACGATCGAAATCATCTATTCACCTTCAGCCAGCTGCTCCCTTTTGCGAACTGTCGCCACGTCGACCTCACCCCAGCCGCCCTCCTTGCTCTCGAACACCCCCCCTCCACCACTCAGACTTCGAAGCTTGCCAGCATAGTCGCCCATCGTTGCTAGAGGCATCATCGCCAGCACTGTTCGTCGTTGTACCCTCTCTGCTGAACCCGTCAGATTCGAGGCTGAAGGCGAGATCCAAGCAGGTGGGATGTAGGCCCGCTCCTCTTCGTTGACCGAGTCGCTCGACGAACCCGAGATCGATCCGATTGACGCCATATCCTCGTCACCGAGCTCCTGTACCTGACCACCTCGCGTGATGAGATCTGTCACGACCTTTCCTAAGTCGTTTGGCCCGACACCCCAGATTCTAGTCTCGACGATCGGTTCGAGGACAGTTGGGCCCGCCTTCCGGACAGCCTTCTTGAGGGCAGCGGCGACTGCACGAGCGACGGCTGCAGGGGGTGGGAGGACAGGCTCGGTCGCGGCGTCGAGATCGAGGTCCGAGTTGGGCAGTAGAGGAGTTAGGCTGATCCGAAGGTGGGAAAGAGGGTACGAAAGGAGAGGTCCACCTCGAGTGAGAGCAGAGTGAAGCGCGGCCGTGATGGAGGAAAGAAGGGGGAAGAACGGATCCGAGGGTTCGATCTCGATCGAGACGTCGTTGTTGGCCCAGCTGGCAAGGTGTGCGCCTCCGCCAGCATCCCGCATCTCCTGCAGTTCCGATTCCGAGAGTCGCTCGAGCTCAATCCTGACAATCGCTTCATGCTTTCCCTGCATGCCAACGACTTGACCTTCCCACTTCTCCTCGAGGATCACCTTGCCACCACCCTCTTTGACCGTCTCCTTGAGAGAGACCCGCATCTTGCCCGCTCTTGCCCGGATGTTTTGCTCGTCTGCCAACCGACGAAGCGAGATCTCGAGATGGAGAGGTCCCATCCCGTGGAGCAGGGTCTGAGCCTCGGGGTCGAGCTTCTGACCATAGTCGTCTTCGGCCGGCCAGACAAGACGCAAAGAGGGATCTTGTCGGACGAGACGCTCGAGAGCTTCTCCTACAGCCTTCTCCTCCTCTTTGCCACTCATCTGGATCGCGACTGAGCAGACGGCGTTCGGGACTTCGACACTTCTCAGGCATGTTGGCGAGGGAGGAAGACGGCGAGGATCATTGGCGGCGAGAAGCGTGTCACCGGTTCTGGTGTGCTTGAGTCCGAGAAGAACGCCGATTGAGCCTGCCGGAAGGGAGTCGACTTCGAGTGGATTGTTTGCATAGAGGAGATGAATCTTGCTTGGTCGTTCGGTTTCGGAGACCGATGTGTTGTACAGAGCTGCTTTGGTGAGGGTTCCTGATGATTGACGATCGATGAGCCGTCAACAAGATCGAGGTAAGCGGTTGTCGATTCAATCGACGAAAGAGTCGACGAGAACATGGCGAAAGACCGTTGAGACAGCAAACGAACCAGAGTAAACCCTGACGAACGTCATCCATCCTCTCTGCTCGTCCCAGACGACTTTGAATGCGAGGGCGCAGACCCTCGAGTCGTCGACCTCGACTGTCTTCTCCTGCTCGCCAGATCTAACACCTGAGCCTCTTTGCGACTTTCCCTTCCAGCCCTGCTTCTTGGCTTTCCTACCAGATGATACCTTGCCGCCAGAGTCCTCCTCGATGATACCTCCTACAACAAGAGCTCCTCCGACGTCTCCAGGGCTGGGAAGGTAGTTGAGGACTGCGTCGAGTAAGACCTCGACACCGATGCCCTTGAATGCGGATCCACAGAGGACAGGAAGAGCTTTGCCAGACAGGGTGAGAGCTCGGATAGCGGATCGAAGCGAAGCAGGTGGAACCAGGAGATGAGAAGGGATGTCGGAAGCGGTCGCTGGGGAGGGAAGATCGAAGAATTCCTCGAGCAAGGGTAGATGATGGGTTGAGAGGGTTTCAACCAGGGCCGTTCGAGCAGCGATGGCTTCCTTTCGAACGGGGTGATCCATGGGGAGTACGAGTTGTGTGGGATGAGCATTGCTGGATGTTGTCCTTTTGCCGAGGAGAATCTTCTTCCCTTTGGGCTCAGGTGGTGTGTCCCAAGTGAAGGTTGCTCCTTTTCCGCCATCGTCACCAAACTCGTCGAAGATTCTGCCTTCCTCCTTGACCTCTTCGCCTCTTCTTCCCGTCCACCGCCAAACCTTACCTCCGACGATGTCGACGAGACCTTCTATCCCGGGCTCTCCACCTTTTCCGTTGGCTACGTCGAACGAGGTTATAGGTAGGGTCAAAATGAGGGGAAGGGGATGGAGTCGGTTGGTGGTAGACAGGAGAGAGTGAGGGAGAGATGCCCCCGGTCGGTCAAGCTTGTTGACGTAGAGGATACGAGGGGTGACGTTGTATCTTTGGCATCCCAGATACATTCAGCGTTCGAATCAGTGATCGGCGAAGGCACATAAGGGAGGATCGATCCAGGCTTCTTGGCTGGCCTCTCTCACCTCGTCAGTTGCTTCCATACACCTTCGGTCTGACCTTCTACTCCCTCAACCCCATCCATGACGACGATAGCCCCATCGACAACTCGAGCTGCTCGCTCGACCTCCATGGTAAAGTCGACGTGGCCGGGAGTGTCGACGACGTTGATGGTGTGTCCAGCCCACTGGACCGGGACTCGAAGGTTTCAATAAGACGTCAGTCCATGGTCGACAAGTTCTTCATGGTATCCATGTTGGGAAGCAGCGAGCTCACTGGAAGCAGATTGAATCGTGATGCCCCGTTCACGCTCGGCTGGAAGGAAGTCCGTAGAGGTCGTTCCTAGGTCGACCGTTCCTGGATGAGGGATGCTGCCGAGATGGGCATCGTGATATGCAGCTTCAATATGTGATGTTCGGTCTGAGTCGCTAGTGAGAAGCAACGAAAGCAGGATTTGGATCGACAAGGATGGCAACAGGGCAAGCTCACTCACTAGCCAGAATGAACCAGTACGCTCTCCGTCAGAGTCGTCTTGCCAGAGTCAATATGGGCAAAAATTCCGAGGTTCCTGATCTTAGATATGTCACCATTGGGTGGTCTGAGGGATGGTACTGGAGGGAATCGACTGATGGAGGATTGAGAAAGGGCGCGACGAGTTCGATAGATGTCGTAGACGGTGTAGATTCGACTGTTGAAGCAAGTCCGGGCTGGAAGGAGCATGGACGAGGGTATACCTTGAGGAGACTGAGGCCGACTGATGGAGATGATGAGGGGATGGTGAGGAGCGAGTTTCGACAACGTTATGGTCGAGGATTCGGAAGAAGGCTGACCGCCCGTTGACAGATGCCGATGAGCCACCCAACATCTCTCCCACGCTGAGAAACACAATGCAGAGCAAACGAGCACAGAGCGAGGAGTCTGTCCATTCGAACAACAGGCAGGAAGAAGAAGCCCCCTTCAGTCAGTCGATACATCCTTCTCTCCCTCCTTCCGGCCCGGTCCACTCCGCTTCATTCCTCGCTTTTTTTCTCAACCCCTCGCTCCACCTTTTGTCACCCTGCCCCTTGTACCGTCAACTCATTCCATTCTCTCCCTGGCTTTCTCTCATCATACCCCTTTGGGTTCCGAGTCCAACCAGAAAAGTGAGTCCGATCCGGTCGTCGGCCATGGCATTCATTCCCGGATAGCCGTCAGAATCCCTACCCATGCTCATCCTCTGTCTCATCTCATCTCCAGACGAGGCCAGAGGGCCTGCACAGCTTGTAGAAAGGTGACCGATTCTGTCTTGCATACCTTGCTTCAGTCTCTCAAAGACGCTCCTATTCTCACAGATGCTTTGTCCGGATACCGCTCATACCATCCACACCTCTCGTTTTGCAGGGCAAAAATCGCTGTGAGCTAGATGGGGATGAACAGGTTCGCTTCCGGCTTATCCGGTCTAGCTGCGAGTTACTTGATTCTCGTCGTCCAGGCCTTTGTCGCTGACTATTCGCCAACCGCACCCCTTGCTCTTCCATCAGCCTCGTACGTCAAGTCAAATGCCCGGTAGATGCTCCTCGAGCCTTCTCTCACTCTTCTTGCGCATCCGTCCTCCAGCCTGTCGCAGATGCAAGAGCTCCAAGATTGAATGCATTTTCGAGCGGCCAACGAAGAAGCAGCCGAGGGCAGGTCCTTCCAACACGAACACCAACGATTCGTAAGGAGCAGTCGTTTAGTGGCGAATGGGTAGACTGTCTTTGCTGACCTGATGACTTGCACTTGCTCCTCAGTCGTATCGCTCGGGTAGAATCTGATTTGCACGTCTATGTCGCCGTCCGCCTTGTCGACGCCTCTGCGGATTCATACTGACGAACTCTTGACCATCTCATACAGATCGAGCCTCAAGACCGACATCAAGTCCATACTGTCAGCTCTGGGTGGTGCTGGGATTACTAGTGTGGCCAATCCGATCTCTTCTGCCCCCTCGGCCTATCCATTGCAATATCCCCCTCAAGCCGGCATACATCCCACAAATACCGCCTGGTCCGCTGCTGGACTCTATCCTTCTTATCCTCCAATATCTCACCTCCTAAATGTAGACTCAGCATTCCCCGATCAACCCACCCAGTTTCACAATCATCGCCGTCTACCCTCGATCGAAGCTCCTAATTCGTCTCCTCAGTACCAGGAATCACGACCCCAAAGTTGTTCTCGCCCCAACCTTTCTGGACCTTGGTTTGGTTCGCTCGTGTCAGCTGCTTCATCCTCGTCTTCGTCATTGGCTCGACCCTATCGGCAGACGGCATTGGGAGGTGCAGGATTCGCGCTCAATGCAAATGAGAGCTCCTACAGTCAAGAAAGAGGCGAACCCACGAGTGGTGTCCCGACCGCTCAGACGATTGACGACATGCAACGGAGATATGGGAGCTCCGCATCCGGAAGTACGCCTGGAGCAAGCGAAATCGAGATCGAGAAGGCCAGAGCTGCTGGTAGGGAAAGGGAAAGAACGCAGAGAGGAGAGGACGGGTATCAGGAGTGCGAAGCAGAGGAGGATAGATTTCCTCATCTGCCTGGATATATTCCCCCTTCTACCCACCAGTAAGCTTGTAAAGGTTCCTTGAGCGGAGCTGTGCCTTGGCTGATCAATCCTGCTTCTTTGCTCCAGGCATGGCACTTACGGGCTGATCACCTCGGCCCCCTCACCTGTCCCAGCTACTGAGGGTCGGTAGGCTATTACCCCGGTTGTGACCGTCGTACATTTCGCTTCTGACCATCCATCTTCTCCTGTTTGATTTAGAGGAGGATCCATCAGAAGATACTTTGCCTCGTGCCTCATTGAATGCTCCCAACCTTGCACTAGATCTTCTGTCTACCGCTGCGATCGAGGAACAGGCAGGTGACTTCCTCACTCCACCTGGTCTTCTCCAATCGATGAAGAGAAAACGAGCCATCAAGCCGCCAGCCGCTTTTCCTGACTCGCTCACCAAGGGTAAGATTAGCGAGGCAGAGGCTCGAGAGCTTTATAGTATATTCTTTTCGGGTTCCCATCTTTTCGTCCCTCTCTTTGACCCTACCTTCGATACGTTCGACTCTCTTCGCATGAGAACACCATTCAGTCAGTATTCTTCCCGGTATGCAAAGTCTTGGTAGTGCACACAGTTTATCTGATCCGTCCGGAGTGGCACATTTCACACCTCTTGGTTTCGACTCAATTAGCATTCGACAGCATACTTGCCATCGGAGCAAAGGTCAGAGCGGGTAGCGCCAAGCCCTGCGAATCGTATCGACACTGCCTTGAGAACGCTCGAGGCATTGCTATGTCGACCTTGTTTGGTCCAATCGTTCAGTACGAGGCTGTCCAAGGTCAGTCAATGTGCTTCGCTCCGTATTCGAGCACGAACACAAGTCCGCCAGCAATCGCACCATCGATGAATTAAACCGCCCCTTTGACATCGCTACTTTCAGCTTGTCTTCTCCTCGCGACGCACAGCGAGAACGGTTGGCTTCCTGGCGGCCATGCTCTTCGAGCTGGCCTTGACATCGGTCTTCACCTCGCTCTGGACAAACTCGTTGCAGGAAGCGGTCCTGGACGACCATCAAGAACGGAGAAGGAAGAGCGGGACCTTGGTAAGCCTCTCTCTAACTTTTACGATGTCCCACTCGTCGTTGAGATTCAGCTTCATCTCGGATTATCTAGTTGTCTCGAGTCGCATCTGGCTCGGGCTCGTCTGGTTCGATCGGTTATCTTCTCTGGGGACCGCACGGCCCATCATGATGTCGGACGAATCGAGCATCATCCATGCAAGGTTCCTTCTTGATCATCCCATGTCATCCAAGACAGACGTTCGATTGATATCGCAGCTGGAGCTTGTACTCCTCAAGAGTGAGTGTTGCTACGTATCACGCGCTTGTCACTTGCGCTCACGGTCACGATGTTGCCTTCTCTCAGCTCGCGTTTATAATTTCCTCAACCCGCGCAAAGGCCTGATCGACCGGACCACTCTAGCATATATCCGTCAAGTGTACGAGGACCTCGATTCGTGCGTCACTTACCATTCAGCCATTTGTTTCGATCAGTTGAGTTGATGTTCTCCGAGACTCGCCCACTTTACTGGTGCTCTACCTGTCTTGACCCAGATGGCATACCGAGTGGAAAGGTGATTAATTCTCCTGACTACGTGCCAAACACCCAGACTCACTTAGTCATCTCGACCCTTACAGGAATTCACAAACGAGAGTACAGTGAGGACGACATATTGGTTCGAATGCTTTTAGCGGAATTGTACTATGCCAAGGTAGGTCAGACTGAAGGTTTTCCGTTAACGACTAAAGTCCTGCGAAGCGTTCGACAGCCTGACTGCTTGCCTCCGTAGCTCTGGGTCGTCTGCGTCGCTTTGAGGGGAGCTAGCTGGAAAGAGATGCCAACAGAGCAAAAGGACATCGCACGTATGTGTTGACTTCTAGTAGCCAGTCAATGGCAACACGAGCATCTTTGCTTATGGAGAACCTTTCTGCAGTTGAAGCGCAGATGGCTGCCACCCGATGCCTTGACGTTATGCTTCACTCCCACACATTTCGGGTAGCGCTCCGATACTCGGTCCACGAAAGTCTCGTCATGGCCGCGTTCTGCTCTGTCTATCTGCTGAAGGTACGAGCCGCAATTCTATCGGAGTTCCTCATGTGCAACCCCTGACTCGACTTCTTTGGGATCCCTCTCTTTCTCTCTCAGGTCGTCATCCTATTCCCTGACTCGCTCGACTCCAAAAAAGCTATTCAACAATGCGAGGAAGTTGTCGGTCTCTTTTCCGAGATTTCGGCAGAGCGTTACTCGTTGACGCTCAAATGCATGGTTGCCCAGACCAAGAGGAGACTCCAGCTGTCCACGGTTAGCATACTTCGTTTCTTGTTCAAACATACCAGCCGGCGACTGACGATTCATTGCTATGTCCCTCTAGCACAACAACACTCCTCTCCTGTCGAACCGGTCCCTTCCGATGGCGAGCTCCTCTAACACGATCCTCGATGAGGCATCCTGGGCTCTGCCCGATTGGCCGAGCGGATTGGAAAACTTCACATCCAACGACCTTCCTTCATGGCTCCGAGACGACAAGATTGGCGACCTGGGTCTACCGATCGACGGAGCGGATAGCATTCTCTTTCCCTCAGAGTAAGCAACCTGACGAGTCGATGTGCGTCGGTATCAACTTCTGCGTTCTGACCATCTCGCTCTTGCCTCTCAGGTTGGGCCCGATGCTATCTTCCGAGAGTGGAGGATGGAACTTTCTGCTCGACCCGTCCATGTCGGGAGAAGCCAAGGCGTGGTAGAGATGTTAATCGTGTATCGCATGATATTGGGGTACGAACCGGAACTGGCTAACGGGAAAGTATGGCATGATCGGCAAGTACGATATTGTGAACGAGCGTGGGGGGCAAATATGCTGACGGCGGAGGGTTACGCGGCGAGGAAGCAGAGAAAAATATGCAAGGTAGAGTTGAGGGAGACAGGACGAAGGAGAACTACGAAAGGCTGGTGAACAGGGCAAATCCATTAGAGGGCGACAGCGGCGGCACCGAGAACCATGCACGAAAGGACCCCGACGACCGAGAAGATCGAGACGCCAGCAAAGGCAGGGGACCCGGCGGAGATGGAGCTCGAAGCAGATGCTACGAGACTGGGGAAAGTGCGCGGTTGTTAGCGGTTGTAAGGACGAGCAGAACAGAGAGGGAGCCAACTCACGAGGAAGCGGAAGCGGCGACTCCTCGACCAGAGGTGGAGGTGGCGGACTGCTTCATCGAAGAACCAGAAGCGGATCCAGACGACATGGATCCGGACGACATGGATCCGGACGACATAGCGGTTGAGGACGCGGAGGGGGCGCTAGTGGCAGCAAGTTCCGTGACACCATTCGAGATGGTCGAGTAGGTCACACTGTTTAAAGGAAGGGGGATGGTCAACGATCAGCGGTACATCCGAAACGATCGATTTCGTCATTTCTCAGACTGACCAGTTGGAAGAGGCAGGGGTGGAGAAGGCGGCGGAAGGGGTGACAGTAACTCCGATGGTGAACTCGTTTCCAACGGCGGTGTTAGTGTACCTGCGCGTTTCAGAGAAGGGATGGTGAGTATAAAGCTCGACGGATCAGGGCAAGAAATGGCCGAGATGCGAAACGACGGACCTCTGGGCGAAGGTGCTGGTTCCACCACCCTCGAGAGGGTAGACACCAGGAGGGTAGGCGCCTACCAGTCGGAAGGGTCAGATGCGATGGGAAAGAAAGATGTAAGCATCGGCCCCCCTCCGAAGATAATCATCCTGACTTGGACTGAGAGGGCTTACTGTCAGCATCACAGGAAGTGAACTCGTTGGCGAGACCAGCATCAGGCATGACCCATCGACATCCAAGAAGATCTGAGCAGCGTGTATGTGATGTAAGTATCAGCAAACGCTCGCGGGTGATGACATTGGAACGAAAAAGATGACAGAGATGCGCACCGATGGTGTGTTGACACTCGAGAGCAGCAGAGTATGTGGAGTTCTCGGCGGTGCTGATGAATGAAGAGGAGACGATCGGTCAGAACCGGAAGGCAGTAGCAGATCAGGACTCCATGCGCCACGCACCAGATTCGAAGGCAGAAGTCGGCGTAGGAGACCTGTAGATGACCAAATGATTCGGTAAGCACGCGGTCGAGGATCAAGAAGCAGGCAAGGAGGGAGACTCGCGTAAGACATCCATTCCTCGTAGAAAACGTCAGATCCAGTAACGTTTGAAGTGACGTTTCCACCTGTATGTCCGGAGGTGTATTGTTTAGTCTCGATAAGCCGCGAACGTGGATCACGATGACTTACCAACGGGGTTTCCAAGACCGGTAGCACCGTGAGGGTCGAGCTCTCCCCCCTCGTCTCCCTGCTGGATGTTCAGCTTGGTGAGGTCACCAGTGCCTGTGATCTGAACGTAAAGAGGGGTCTTGACGAAGTGGGCGGAGGTGATGACACCATCGGGGATGAGTCGGGCGTTGTTACGAGGCTCTGGAAGAAGTGATGGTTAAAACGGTTAGCCAGTGTTCACGGAGAGTGCAGGCAACCAGATACTCACTGGTGCACCAGGCGACGACCTCTCCCTCTTGGTTACCGATGGTGTCTCCAGGGGTGGCAGGAGCGTAGAGGCAGCTGTAGAACAGATACCGCAAGGTCGACGTCAGCTTTTCAAGCTCGAGTCGCGCACGGACCGAGATCGAGAACGGACAAGTCATCAACAGAGTTGAGCGAAAGGAGTCTCGAGTCGGATGTCTGGTTGTAGGCTCCCATGGAAGGCTCTGTCGAATTAAAAGGAAAAGAAAGAGGCCCGAGAGGAAAGATGTAGAGAGTGGTCAGCGTCTGCTCAGAACGACGCATCAAGCGCTAGTCGCGATGAGACATGTCAACGCACGAGCAGGGTTGGTAACTAAAATTCGGTGAAGGAAAGAAAAGAATGATAAGCTGAAGAACTGCAGCAGGACGCCTAGCTCCGGCCAAGTGGAGGGGTCAAAGGAAGCGAGGGGCCGGGCTCAATTGGCCTTAGTGGAGGCGGTCTGCTCACCTCCATTGGTGCCACTTGGAGCAAGGGAAATGAGGGTTGTATGCAAGTTAGCTGATGGAGCTCCAGCAAGGGGAAGCGAGACGAAGTGAACACGAGACCTACGCAGCGGTGACTTGGGCGTTGGTGCCGGTGGCCAGGAGAAGGGCGGCAGCAGCGGCAGGAAGGAAGAAGGAGGACATCTATGGACAACAAAAAGAGAATGTCGCGTTGGGACAAGGACGACAGGACGAAGAAGAGCAAGGGGATGGGATGGGTTGAGGGTTGTTGTTTTGGAGGATCGAGTGGAGGGGTCGGTCAGGAACTCGACGCGACCAAAGGGGACTCGGGGCGGAAGGGATTGGTGGTGTTTGGGGTTGTACGTACATTGGGAGGTAGTGATTAGGTGTGGATGGGGTAGGAGGCGAGGAAAGGAAAGGAAAGGAAAGGAAGAGAGAAGTATCGGAGTGGTCGGGTGGGAGAAGGGAGGGAGAGGAGTTTGGGCGTTTGGAGGGTCGAGGTGATTTGAATTGATTTCTTTTTAAGTTTTCTCGTTTCCTCCTCCTCCTCCTCCCCCTTTAAATCACGACCTCACCAAGCCGACAGCTCATTGTCCATCCCCTGTCCATCCGACAATTCTCCGTTCCAACTCGACGAGATACGATAAGATCATCCAAAACTCTTGGGTTTGTTTGCCTTGGCGCCCATCTCATCTTATCGCCCTTGGCTTTTTCGGATCCAACATTTCGCCCGTTTCATATTCATACAATACCTCTAGCCTTACTATCCTCTACATCCAGCTAGACGTCAGCAAGTATCAGCACTTGGTCTTGCCCCGTCTCTGGTCCATCAGACCCCCTCGTACACCCCACCAGCGGTCCGCTTCGGACCCCTCGCGAGCTTCCTTCATCCCTCCTGACCTGTCATCTCCTCAGCTTACTGCTGCCAAACCCGCCGAACCCCATTCCGGCCATGACATCCTCCCCACCTTGCTCCCCCATCCTCTCCTTCCGTTCCTTCTCTCGCTTCTCCTCCCGAGCCTTGATTCTCTTCTCCCGCTCGACGTTTCGACGCTCTTCTTCAGCCTTCTGGACCTCTTTGATTCGCGCTTCGAAATCAAACTGCTTCGACTTGGACGCTAAAGCCGTCTGAGCGCGGAGAGCGGCGATTTTAGCTCGGACCTGATCCAACGATGAACGCGCGACCTGTGTGGTTTGCCCTAGTCTGCGAAGATCTGCAAACGTACGACATCGATGGATGCGTTAAAATTAGCGCAGAGATGAGGAGAAGGAGCTTGGTGGATATCGTCAAGACGAACGTTGCCTAGAATTGATATGATCAAGATACGCTATTGAGTCCTTTGAGATTCGCTTGCATACATCGCACTGTTCGAGGCAGTAAAAATGTATCTCAGCTCCAAGCACATCTAGCTGATAATCTTCAGATACGCACATAAAATCCTGGTTGTCCAGCCCCTCTACCTCCCGGATTATTGACAATCAAGGTCTTGTTTAGGTTGGCATCAAGCTCCAGTGGAGCAGTCCTTTGCTCGAGGAGCTTTGTGGCTTTGGGGAGATCTTCTTTGAATCGAGGTGCCTTTTTACCTGATGAGATGAATCGGACAAGTGAGCAGGTGGATTGACGGGACCTGACCGATTCCGGCGAAGCGAACCTTTCTTCATGGCCTCTTCAGCTTCCTTCGCATGATCAGCAGCAGCCTGGTCCTTCTCCTTTGCACGTTCTGCAAAGACAGCAAGATCCCATTTGCCTTCCCTACCCGAGGCGTTCTGTGAGAGAAGGATGAAGGGGTGGGAGAAAGGACGACGAAGGACGAAGGTCAAGTCGATGAATGGATTCGCCGGGACTAGATGGGCCAGGTATGTGAAGGGAAAACGAACCTCCTGCTTGCCGTAGGCGCCTACTTTGTCAGCCATGTCGTGTTTGATTGAGATGTGGCAAGTCGTCGTCTGAGGTCAACGTCACTTTGCGTTCCCCGTCATGTTCCCACCCTCCACCTCTGAGTCTCTCCCAGAATCCGGCCTACTCCCTCCATATCACCTCGTTCATCACCACTAAACGAGTCTCACTACCCCGCAAATCATCAACAAAGAGTCACATCACCTCATCCTATCCTAAGCCCTCGACTTGAACCAATCCACTCATGGCTCCTCGATCAGGGTGATTGGCTTTTATCCTCGCTCGCTCCGGTCGTCCCATCGCTCACTTAAATCCTTTAGCACCTCCTCCGAGCAGATTTACGAACAACAGAATGACGAAAGTCTCAACGACCTTCACAACAAGATCAGATCATTAAGAGGTGTCCGTCCCAGCCTTCCCCTCACTCGTTTACCTTCTCCCACCTTTCACCTCGACTTATCCCTCGTTGATATGTGCGACATATTGACCAATGGCTGTCTCTAAAACTCGCCAGGTTACCAATGATATTTATTCAGACGCTGAGCGGCAGAACGTTCAGCTCGACAACACCGTGCGTTTGCGTTCATCTCTCGAGTCCCCTGATCGTCAAGTAAGCTGACGCGTCTGATTGCCTCTACGACCCTCTTGCTCTGCTCTGGAAATCATTCGGCGACGATGCATGATTCTCGAATATTTCGCGTACCTTGTATTCTATCATCCCCCACGTTTAGGCCGATACCTTTGCCAACTTTACAACCTCCTTTGTTCGAACAACGACCAACAGCGCGCGTACATTCGCCAACACCTCTGGTATTAAGCAGTATAAGCTTACGCTTATGATAGTAGCTGGATTCGTCGGCGTCTGGTTACTGTGGAAGATTGGAGCGAGTCAGTGGTCAAGAGAAGGTGGCGACGTCAGCGGGGTGCACTAGCTCAGGGTCGACGGCAGAACAGAGGCCGTTGAACCCTGGACATCTGCCTCATCTGAGCTTCATCACATGTACCGGGCGTAGTCCTGATGAGGATGTCTGAAGGAGGCTTGAATGAAGGATGCGGTGCGGGAAGCTTGATGTGCTGGACGAAAACCTCGTGGGTGGAGTGTATGGAGATGTCGGGGAAGATTTGACGATCGCAACGAATTTCCATGATTTAACGACTGAGCCTAGCTGTCCTGAGGACGATTGAGATGTCTAGAGGGAGAGAAGAAACGGGCGGTCGGGTCCTTCCTCGATCCGCAGCACGTCCACTTTGCATCTCCAGACTTCCACTCCCTTTTTGACACAGTCAAGCGCCCTCGACACTTCTTCCACCTCCCTAAATGACCACAGACTATCCGGCTACTCCCAACGATGCTCCACTTGAGATCCAGACCAAGCCACCACCATCAAGCCGCCCCAGCAGCCAGATCGACTTGGCCCTCGTCGAAGCAGGCTTCTCCAAGTGGATGCGCACTGTCCGACACAAGACACGCGTAAAGAAGCCATCTAGGACTAACAAATACCCTCGCCCTCGAATTAGAACCGACAAGGTCATCTGGAACAGCGTCTTTGGCAAGGGAGGACAGGTGATACCCTTCTCCTCTGAATGAGTCCTACCCGGCTGCCGCTCATCGCTAATCCCTCGTGTAGTCCGACTGTCTCCACCCGTTTCCATCCGCTCTTTGGCTGTCGCATCAAGAGTTTCTGCAACTCACAGCGGGAGTCAAATCAGCGATCGTACAAGGCATTCACCCCAAAATGATCAGCAAGGGAAGCAGCGGTAGCTACTTTTCTCTCAATCCAGATGGAGTTATTGTTGGGTCAGTCGATGCCTTCTACCGATCCCTCATCGTCATCATGCTCATCAGACATTACTTCCATCCAGGGTCTTCAAGCCTCGCGACGAGGAGCCGTACGGCAGGCTGAACCCCAGTGCGTTCACATGCCTCGACTCCCATCATCTTCCTGCGTGGTCTGCTGACGACTCGACGCGAAAGAATGGACCAAATGGATACATAGAACTTTCTTCTCATGGATCGGTTTTGGACGAGCTTGTCTCATACCAAACCTCAGCTATATCAGCGAAGCGGCCGCATCCCGTCTAGATGAACGACTGGGACTCGGTATCGTACCGAGAACCGAATTGGTCTCGCTCTCGTCTTCTGCTTTCTTCTATGGGTGGCATCACGTAAGTGTTCGATCGAGTTATGAACCGTATCAACAGGCTGACTGCGTCTTTGCCTGTGATCAGAGAAACGCTCATGCCCGAGGAAAAGATCTACCAGACAAGGTCGGATCTTTCCAAGTCTTCATGTCGGGGTTTAAAGATGCTTCAGAATGGGTTGGTTGATCTCGCTTGAGCTCAGCCCCTTCCATGCCGATAGGCTGACCATGTTGTTCAGCTTCACGAGCATCCTTGGCCGGGGGCCAATGTCGACGATGATGACCATGGCAACAGACGTACCCACCACTTGAGGCGATGTTTAAGGGCCGGGGCATTAGTTTGCGGTAGAGCAGGAGCCGATGAGTGGCCAGATGATGAAGCATACGGCGAGGAGGGTAGCCAGAAGGAGGGGCGCTTCAGATGGACAGCGCGGCTCAAGACTCAATTCAGACAGGAGCTCGATAAACTTGTGGTCCTAGACTATCTCAGCGGAAATACCGATCGAGGTGTGTTTGATACCCTGTCCGTGTACGATACCAAGACGTCTGCTGATGCGGCGTGAACTTCGTGCATTCTTCGCAACCTCCGGGATACGCCTGAAGGACTCGACAATCTGCTCATAAAATACACACCCGGTTCCAGCCTCACTCCTTCGCCAAATGTCATCTCAACTGTGCCATCGTCTATCGCGCCTCCCTCACTCGACAAATTCAACACACCAGCCGCAGTTCCTACCCAGCAAGACTCTTTACCTCACATCACCCTCGCCGCAATCGACAACTCGCTTTCGTTCCCTCATCACCATCCCCGAGGCTGGAGATCATATCCGTACGGTTGGCTGTTCCTGCCAGTATCTTTGATCGGTTCGCCATCCTCCATCCTTCGCTAGCAGGCTTGCCCCGTTCAATTTGATCTCTGATCAGCCAGCCTTGGCCCCCCTCTCCCTCTCCACGAATCTAGGTCAGCCGTTCGGCGAAAACATCCGTTCCCATATGATTCCTCTACTTTCGAGCCCGGCGTGGTGGCAGAAGACCGTTGATGACCTCCGAGAACTGTAAGCAAGAGCTCGCGATTGTTGATCGATCAACCGTTAACCCTGTCACATGAACCAGGTTTGCACTTGATCCCGATTTCTCCTCGGTTATGTTCGAGAAGCAGATCAGTGTGGTCAGTGCCAATCGTATCCCTCGACTCTGTTGATTCGTGACGCAAAACTCACTAGAGGTGCTCGTTCGTGTATCCTAGCTAAAGGGTCAAGGTGCCTCGTTGTTGGAGTCTCTGCAGCACCCCGATGAAGGTGACCTATATTACATATGCTCTGTTTAGAGGACTGTCACTGACTTGACTATTCGATTCGTCAGGGCCGCTTGAGCTTTGCCGACGCGACCGTCTGCTAGTTGTCGAAGAGGATCTTGAACTTCCCGATTCTCCTACCACTTCTGCTTCCATTAAATCACCCACATCGCCTGTTTTCGGTAGCCCGTCGACATCCCAACAAGCCCAAGCCTTGCCTTCTCGCCCGTTGTTCGCTCGATCTACCTCTAGCAGCCATCCTGCCGTCGACCCAAACCTTCGACCAGTCCCTGTTGCGCCTCGGATCCTCCAGTCAACTCCAAGCACGACTGGCTTCGAAGTTATGCGTACTATGGAGAAGATCGACTCGGCAGAGAGGAAGTTGATCCGCCTTGGTCAAAGAGGATCCTCTAGAGCCAAAAGACGAGAGGGTCAGGACGAGGAGGTGGACGAGAGATCCCCGCTGAGATCAACGTTCTCGGATGGTGAAGATCCTGGAGACGAGATTTCTCGGTCCGGTTTGCCCCGTCGATCATCTTCATCTCCGAACACCAGGCGTGGTGACCGTCGCGCTTTCTCGAGAAGCTTCAGCTCTACTACCGGCTCACTCGATGCGATCTTTGAAGCCGAAGGAAACAGCAAACACAACGGGAGGACGGCGAGCCCTATCGATGGCGCGAATGGGGAGGATGAGACGAGGCCTCTACTTGACGATGAGGAGACATCTGATACACGCAGAGTCGTGGTGAGTTATCGATCGGCTACACCACATGCTCCTGTAGCGTCTTTTCTGATGGAATTCATCTGACCGGACAGGTTGAGAGGCTAGTAAAAGTGGAGGGTCGGGCCTGGTTCGCATTCTGAGTTAGTTCGGGTGCCCTACAGGAAGGAAGGCGATAAAAAGGAATCGAGGCGATGACTTCATCGGATCACTACAAATGATGTCATGCTGGAGGATAGAATCCCGCCCACAGTATAGTAGCAACGACGCCCCAGCAAACTACCCAGTACAAATACATTCTTCCCCACCAACTTAGCGATGTCGAGACTTGTCCTTGCCTCATAGCGTGCACCTCGCCGTCCCGAACCAAGAGAATCTGAGCCACTCCCCAATAGAAGACTGGCATGGTCTGGGCGAGGCGAAGAGCGATCTGGACGTGCGAGTTGAACAAAAGAATGGTCGTGGTAACGGCGGAATGGATGACAAATGGGAGAAGCTGAGGTTCAGAGAGAAAAGGCGACCTGATAGCGTTTGTCGGACCGGACTCGGGACGGGCACTGTTGGAGATAGTATTCAGGAAGGATGAGAGAGCCTCATAGTGTGTGTAGGATAGGATAGCGTATATGGGAAGGGCGATGAGGAAGTTTGGTATTTGAGAGAACGTCCAGTACCGAAGGAACCCGACGTCCCTGCAGTTCAACATGGCATTGGTGGTTGCATGGAGGCTAAAATCAGAGATATGTTGTGTAACCGAAGAGAGCTGCAGGCTTACCAGTATCTAGCTTGTACGTGAGAGTATAGAAGCGGGATACTCGAAGAGCACCAGGAAGGCAGGGAGCTTGCGACCGAGCAGTGCTCGAGAAAGAAATGTCTTTGGGCTTGAACGAAGGGGTAAGTGATGGCTAATGTGGAGATAATACAAGCAAAGGATCGAGATGGGACCTAGAGATCCACGTGATGAGTCGTGAGCTGAGTTTGGTCTTGACAACCGCAATTAAAGTTTGGGCTCACCCTAGATGGCTTTAAGGTGCGCCCCTGAAGGGCAGGCCCTACAATGAGATTCCACCACACGAATCCAGCGCTAACTATGCCCAGAGGTCTTATGCTAGTGGCGATGGCAAAGCAGGAGGTTGAGCCTACAAAGCAACCTAGAGCGGCCAGCCTGCCCGAACGAGGTTTGTGGGTGAGGGGCATGGATACGAGGAGCATACCAGCGAACGTAAACGCCGAGAACGCTGGCTCTGTATATGGAGAGACGAGTGCACCAGGGGACGGGGAGAGAATGTATAAAAGGCAAGAAAGTCCGGAGAACGCTGGTGAGCGCGAGAGGCGAAGGGTAAGGCTGACGTGAATGATCCAAGTACGTCAGATGTGTAGCTCAGTGCGATGGATCGGGTAGCCCTGGCGATTGACAGACTGACAAGTAAAGCAGGATAGTTGCAGCGATGCCAGCTGACCAACTCGCCATGACGCCGCCCAATACGAACGCCCAAGCTTCCTCTCCTGTGATCCGTCTCTCAGTGACCGCTTCGACGAACTTGCCTGTCCATCGTATCACTCCGAGCCACCCCCAAGCAAAGGCTGTCTCCTGCTCGTGTGCATAGTAGCCCCTACGAGCGATATTGACAAACCAAACGACGTCCCAACGAACGAAGGGTTGGAGTAAAGATTGAGGAGGAAGGATGGCATTAGGCGAGACGTCGAACAGAGGAACGACTGAGGCGAAGAGCTGAAGCAGCGATGTAATGATAAGCCTGTAGCCGAGCGCTAGGCCGCTGAGGACGACGATAGGTCTGCGTTGGATAAGATCAAGCATGGCGGGGAGCGATGCCCATCATTCCCGCCCATCTTGATCGGCCAACGGCGCCGGTTAGAATCCCAAGTTTTCATTCTCGTCGCTTGGATCCAGAAAGCCATCCATTTTTCTACCATGACACCGAGAATAACCCAATCCAAATTCTAGTGATCCTTTCCGTTCGTCATCGGCCTGCGAGTCCGCACCCCCTTCAGGTAAAACATCGCTCCTCCTGGCATGTGACTCTTGCGTCCCTGCTCCCAGCTCCACTCGCTCGCATCGATCAAGTCACTGGCCGAGCTGGCCTGCTCAATCAGGTACCTCATCTAAAGATATCAAAGCAGAAAACGTCAGTCGCGAGATAGGCAGTCAAACGCGATGAGAAGAGTCGTACGTGAGCCATGTCGCGAGTGCGGATCGAGGAGACGTATCCGTCGATGACAGCGATGAAAGGGATAATGGGAACGACGTAGGTGAAGAGTAGAGTATCTGAGTGGGAAAATCCGTGGCAGGTTAGCCAGCTGCATCGGCCCAACCGGAACTCGAGAGCACTCACAGATACTCGGCTGAGTGAATGGTGTCAACAACAGAGTCAAGGGACCCATCAAAGTGATGATGACCCAAGACATCAAAGTGAATTCTTGAAGTTCAAAGATACTACAAGTGTGTGGAAAAGGGGATTAGCGTCAATCTCTCCATGGAGAGCAGTCCAAAGGCCAGTTGGGTCGGGTGTCGTACCAAACTGCATCACTCTCAATCATACCAGCCTGGAGAACTTCCTTCGCTTCTTTCTCTCCAAAATGATGGAAAGCCAGTGCGAAGGTGCGGATGTGCTTTCCGACGTTCTTGAGAAGGGACTTTGGGGGCGAGGTGGCATCGACTGGGCCCGGATAGTAGGTGAGATTGGCAGTTGGAGCAGGGGTTCGAGATGGCGGAAATAGATCGGTCAGGATGAAAGGCAACGAAGAAGAGGAAGAGAGTTGGCGACGCTCGCTGCGAGGAGGGTAACATCACGGTGCGTTAGTCAAGAGTGGCTAAAGGGAGAGGAAAGGCAAACATAAAACCCTCACTTGATGATATCGGACACGTTTCTCATGGGCTGTGACGATACATACATCCGATCAGTAAGGTTCCTCCGCCGCATTGAGATCAGTCATGTGTCACTTACACCACCGTCCCCGCTGCAAAAGTCTACAACTGTCAAGTCGTTGGACTTTAGCTTGTTGTCACCTTCGAGTTGAGTAACAGCCTCTTCCAGGACCTCGACCACGCAGTCTACAGGGGCTCTCTGTTGAATGGGATACATTCGGGTAGTCCACATCATCATCAAGACTGAAGAGGGAAGACCTGTTTCAGCTATAGTTACTTGACAAAGCAGCGAAGTGACCCTTACTTCTTTGGACACCCTCGCGAATTAGAGGAGGACACCAGCTCTGCTCGTGTATCTCAATGTACCGTTCTCGGGCTAGAGGATACGTGGGTGCGGGAGCTCGACGCAGCTGAGCAATTTCGATGTTGATCTGGCATTGAATTGGACGCGATTGAGAGACAAATGAGCACGAGCCGAGGTGTCCATATGCAAGCAGGCAGGTCCACAAAAACAGATCCAACACTTACACCTGGCCCAAACGCGACCGACATCACATCTTCTCGCCCGCCGACTCGCCTTCCGACTTCCATCACATGGCCGATGGAAGCAGAGCTCTACATGTGAGACAAACACGAGCGGGGCGGTGTCAGTGAAACGTGTAGCGTTAAGACGAGTCAAGATGATCATTCGCTTTCGCACCATGTTGCCTCGTTCCATATAAACTTCCCAGGAAGCACGAGAGTGATCGGCTTTGTTCAATCCGATCCCCTTCTCCACTGCCGACATGATTGCCGCTCCACCTGGGTGGATAAACCAATCGAATTGTTCGGGATCGGATGCGCGGGGCAAGAATTGCCGAACAAGTTTGGGAAGAGCAGAGGCAATGAGGATTGGGACCTTGGGGGTGATGATTGCTGCGCGGGGCGATGCAAGTCGTCAGCTAAAGCAACAGGTCAGAAGTGGTAGAACACGTACCCCTCCAACCAGTTGGATGGATCTTGAAAGCAAGCTCGTCTGGTGATTCCGGGATGGTCGTGACCTGAGTCTTGATGATCTCAAAGCTCGATCTCTCTGCGAAGAGGAACAGGGGTATCGACCTGTCAGTCTCGGTATACATGCAGGCGGATCATGCTGCGTTCTCACCTGTTCCACGGGGATCCGCTCCGACGACGAGGGCGGACGCCCCATCGGCAAAGAGGACGCAAGGAATGTTGGGATTCCCGGTCTCATCCATACTCTGAAACTCTGTCCGCAATAGAGAGGATGTTACCTAGCGAGAATGGTGCAAAGTTCGGTCATGGCAAAAGAGTAGGGCGGCAAAAGGGCGTCAGGAACTTGTGCTCGAGCTCGGCGAAGCTATCATTGCTGAGGACTGCAAGTACCTCGCAAGCGACACAGAGCACTCTCGCATTCGGGTCCCCGTCACAGATGTCTTTGGCGAGTCGAAGGATGGCCAGTCCACCAGAGCAACCGACACCGGAGATGAGGGTCTTTTTCGTATTAGGTGTCAAACTGAGCGCAGCTCCAAGGTAATGATCGAAACCAGGATAGGAATTGGAGGTGCAGGTAGCTGAGTGAAGTTGCGTTGGAGAGAGGGCGTGTAAGCTGGGCTCGACCAATCATGAGGTCCTTGAAGGAGCAAGTCGGATCGATCCGATCGGTACTGGCCGACAGAAACTCACTCGAGATGAGATGGGTGATGTCAGTGGCTTTGCCTCCCCAATCATTGAGCGCATTTTTGCATGCCTGGGTTGTGAGCTTGACCTGAACAGATCCTCGGGTGATGTCAGCTAAAGCCCTCATGGCTCCGGATGCAATAAGATCCAGTCGAGAAAATATAGGCATCGCGAAGGTGGGATTTCCTCTGACGGAGGAGAGACTCACACCTAGGTCCATAAATGTGTCGTTCACCACGTCGATCGATGGTGGACTATGACCAGAAAGTATAGGCGAGTCTGCCGGCTGAACGCTCCGTCTGGTGTGAATCTCAGTTCGATGGTTGACAAACTGGGTCTTTTTTACGCTGGATTCGGTCGATATAGGATTCCATGTCAGCAATTTGAGCAGGTGTGGAATCCGATCTGTCAAGATCAAGGGTGGACGACGGGGTCTATCGGCAGATGGAAGGAGATGGAGTCGTAGAAACTGACGCTGGCGAGGGTTTGGCGAATCTCTGGAGCATGAGATCAAACTCGGGTGCTGTTGTGGAATGCTCTGGCAGGGCTGTGCCGATAGCGAGGATATGTGCAGGCATAGCTGAAGGGTTGACGCTGGTTGCTGGCGCCGATGGAGGGGCGAGACTCCTCTGTTGAATGGCTGGGGGATCGTCCGGGGTACGGCGTCATATATTCAATTCATATTCGTACTCAAATCGTTCTCGCTCTCAATTACTCTCTCTCGCGTTTGTATCTTGACTATTTTCACCAATGCTGAACGTCAACTCTTACATCAAATCATCCAACCAATTCGTCGCCCTTCGTCGATCCCTACAGATCAGTGACTGCAAGAAGAGAACCAGGAAAACAAAAAGCAACGAGGCACATCACCGACAAGCTGTTTCAGTACCAACGCTCCAAGTCAACTCGCTAACCCACAACATATCACTCACCACATCCGTGACTGGCATCGGAGACCGTCTTGACATATCGGTAAAGAGCACCCTGCGAAACCTTGAGAGGAGGTGCCTTCCACTCCTTGCGACGTCGCTCAATCTCCTCGTCCGAAACCTCCATGTTGAGCGTGTTCTTCTCGGCATCAATCACGATCACGTCTCCGTCCTGGACAAGCGCTATCGGACCTCCGACCTGAGCTTCTGGCACGACGTGACCAACGACCTGAGAAGACCAAGGCAGCAAGGGAAGAGACAAGTCGATCAGCACGTTGAGCGAGACGTGTCGTCCCAGGAGTTGCACTACCAAAAACTTACGAATCCATGCGATCTAACGTGCAAAGAGACACGACGACAATCAGTGGGTTGCTCGAGCGGTGATGACCACCCGAGAAGACTGCAAGATGGTTTGACACTCACCCTCCAGAGAATCGTCCGTCAGTCAGACAGGCGACATCGTAACCGAGACCAGCACCCATGATCAAACTGGTTGGCTTCAGCATCTCGGGCATACCGGGTCCTCCCTTAGGTCCAAGGTACCTCAGGACGACGACAGCCTTCTCTCCCTTCTTGAAGGTTCCACCCTCAACAGCCTTGACAAAGTCAGACTCGACGTCAAAGACACGTGCCTTGCCTCGGAAGTGAAGTCCCTCCTTGCCGGTGATCTTGGAAACCGATCCCCCAGGGGCGAGGTTACCCTTCAGGATTCTGCATAGGAGTCAGCAGAGGGGTCGAACCCGAGTCAAACAGAAGCAAAATCGCATCAGTCGTTGAGCTTCGTCCCAATGATCAGGATGAAAATGAGAATGAACCAACCGAATGTGACCAGTCTCCTTGATAGGGTTGTCAAGAGGTCGGATAACGTCCTGGCCGACCCATTTGCTGCTGTGCTTCTCGTCCCATCGGTCGAGGTTTTCGCCGAGGGTCTTACCAGTGACGGTCATGATGTTCCCGTCGATAAGGTTCAGTTTGTGTAGGTACGAGAGGATGCCTGAGTGACGACGTAGAGAAGACGGCGATGCTCAGCAGGAGTCCAATTGTAAGGGTGATTCGATGTGTTGCTCTCGAGTTGGCTTACTTGGGATTCCTCCAATCTTGTGAACGTCCTCCATGACGTACTTTCCACTTGGCTTAAGGTCCGCAAGGAACGGAACTCTGTCAGAAACGGCCTGAATGTCCTCAAGCTCGAGCTTGATGCCGACGGAGTGGGCGATGGCAATCAGGTGGAGAACGGCGTTGGTCGAACCTCCAAGAGCCATAGTGAGGACCTAGATGAGAGAATGGACATGTCTGAACGTCAGCAAAGGCTTGCTCTTGAAACTTGATCAGATCGAGAGGGCTAGTGGCACACCATGGCGTTCTCGAAGGCAGCTCGAGTCATGATATCTCGAGGAAGGATGTTCTTCTCGAGCATGTTTCGCATGACCTCTCCGATCGAGTCACACTCGGCCTGCTTCTCGGGATACTCGGCTGGGAAAGAAGACGATCCGGGAAGAGTCATACCCATGGCCTCGGCGGCAGACGCCATGGTGTTGGCAGTGTACATCTGCGAGGTTTCATGAAAATACGGTTAGGCAAGTCCAATTAATCTTCGAACCGATTCAGGGTACAGAGGAATGACGCACTCCTCCGCAAGCTCCCGATCCAGGGCAGGCGTTTCGGATGGTGTTGGCCTTAAGGTGTGGACGATACGGCGCGTCAGTTTTCTGAAGGGAGCTGTACACAGTCTAGCTGGAGTCGTAAATGGAGGCTTACTCTCTCGATCTCGGCTTCGGGGGTCTCGCCATCCTGCAAGTACTTTCCATAAGCCTGGAAGGCGCTGACGATGTCCAGAGGAGGACCGTTACCGCATCTTCCCGGCTTGATGGTTCCTCCGTAGACCATAAGTCCAGGTCGGTTGAGTCGACCAAGAGCCTGTCCAGATGATGATGATCGGATGCGTTAACGATGAATCGACTCTGGTGAAACGGCCTCATCTAAGACGTACCATCAGCGTTCCGGGCATGTTCTTGTCGCATCCTGGAACAACGACCATTCCATCAAGCCAGTGTCCTCCAGCGGCTGACTCGACCTGATCGGCGATGAGGTCTCGAGATTGAAGCTGGATGATGAATAGGCACGTCAAGTATTATGGAGGTCGAGATCGAGGTTTGCCATACAGTATATGTCGATCAAGCATTCACACAAGAGATGAGCTACTGGTGATAAAAAGTATCAGCCAGAGACTGCTGTAGTGTCCGATACGCACAGAGTATGACATTCCAAAGGTACCCATCGAAATTCCGTCCGAAACTCCGACAGTTCCGAACTGGTACCCGATAATGCCCGCCTTAGCGATGGATTTCTTGATTCTCTGACCGAGACCGAGGAGATGCCGATTGCATCTGAGGAACAGAAGGTGAGGCAAGGAGTCAAGCAGAGCTGGCGGGTCAGCGTCGGACGAGTCACGATCCGAACGAAGCGGGCGACGTTCGCCTTCGTAGAACAGAGGACGCACGGGTTTCCCTCGTACCTGATTAGAAGACAAAGGGGTACAGTATGATTGTCAGCTCGATCCTGTCAAGAAGAATGAAGGACCCATGCGAAGTATAGAGTAGTCGTAACAGACTCACCAAACAGAAGCAACACCGACCATAGCCTTGTTGAAATCGGTCGATTCCTCGACACCCTCTGTAGCGTAAAGCATAGCCTGAGAAGCTCCCTGAGACTTTGGCTCAGTGATGGTCCTTGAGTATCGATTCATGATGACCTTGCCGTCGGCGGGCATCGCCCTAGCAGCAGCAGTCGTCGAGAATGGGCGCGTCATCGAGGACGAAGCGCGAGAAGAGAGCGTTCGGATCATTCTGAGGGACCGTCGAGGGGAATGGGCGATCGTCGGTAAGGGCGTGGGGAGAGGAACCTCTGAGTTGGTATGGGTGATGACGGTTGAAACGTTGAGAGGAGATTCAGGGGACCTCGATTTCATTTTTCGGATTTGGCACCCGCTGCTAGCGAATCATCAGTCGCCCATTGTTCTTTCAAAGTTTCTCACTACTCGCCTTGGCAACTTGAGCCATGGGCAGACCCTCGAGAAGGTAGGGTTTCGACCAAATAAATTTAGCATACATTGTCGAACAGAACGAGGATCCGGCTCGTCTGGAGGGAGGCCGGCTCCCGTTCTTACCGCAGACTGGTAGATATCCCCAAGAAACCAAGAAGCAAATGAAGAGAGGACTGAGCGAGCACGATGCACGGCACACGCCACTATCAATGATGGATTCTAGATCGAGTGTGAATCTTTCGCTTCAGGTGGGAGGAAAGAGACCCTCTTTTGGTGACGGGCTGAGTAGTCGAAAAAACGGAAAGTGTCGAGGATCCTAGATCCGTTCAGGCGATAGTAAAGAGATGAGCACGTTTACGACCAAGAGTCAGAGAGAGGAGTGTGTTCGTGGACATACCACCGCAGATCTCGTAAGGCGATCCTGCGCAACGGACTCCACACAATGGTAGAGGTGATCCTGAGCCGCTCGCACCCTCCTTGAGTCCGTTATCACAGTAGCATTCCTGACCCCACTCGACTCCCGCATGAGTGAAGCCCTTTTCGGCACAGGTTTGAAGGCAGTTGTTAATCGTCATGTTTTGAGAGTCGGTCGCTGAGAAGCCTTGAAGGGCTCGAGCCCCTACGCCTTCAGAGTAGCAACCCACTTTTAGGTATCACGTGAAACAACACGGCAGCCAGAGGCAAATCAGTAGGACTCTCAGGATAGGGAAAATATAATGGAATCACGTACGACTCTGCCAACCATCAAGCAAGGGTTGGGTGACATTGTGGAACGTTGCCTTTTCGACATAACTCGCTTTGCCAGCCGACAGTTGTTCTGGTGTCATCGAACCGTCCACCTGTAGAGAGAAAGACGTCAGTTCACACACTCTGAAGGACTCGAGGAGAGGGCAGGTACGGGACCAACAGGGTTGAAACCAGGTAGAGCATCGAGCCACACGTTGATGCCAACCGACTCATCGACGATAGGGTTGGAGGGGACGCAAGTATCCTGCTTGGCTTTGTCCATCGAAGGACGGAACACGTCGCATGAACCGATGTCGAAAGCAGTGTCGATGCACGTATCGATAGCCTGGACAGAGTAGCGAACACCGAACTGAGCATCAGCCAAAAAGGAGATGTATCGAACGGCGAGCAGTCGCTAACCTTCTGCAAGAGCGAATCGTCTCCGGCGATCCCTGAATCGAAGAGGAAAAGCCAAAAGAACCGGTCATGTGTGAGTGTAGGGAGGAGCATGAGGATAGACGGAAGCCTGACTGACAGCCGTTCACGAAGTCGCCGTGGAAGCTGGGAAAAAGCAAGCGGCGTATCAGGACTTGACCGAACTCGACAAGGATGCAAGTCACAAGGAGCCAGGCGAGACGACTGACCCGTATCCAGTCTTGTCGCCATTCGCCCAGACGAACGATCCTGAGCCAAGGTCGTACTTTTGAGTCGAATAAATGAACCTGGACAGACCCCAAGAGGACTTGATCAGCATTCTAGAGCGACCACGACTTGTTGCAAGGCGATGAGAGAAAGATGTTGATTTCACTCGTAAAATAGTGACACGAGCTGGACGGGATGACTCGATGGACAGTCCCCCCCATTCACGTTCTGGATGGGGTAAGCCATATGTGACTTATGGTCATCGGAGTCCAAGTTGACTCCGTCCCACTACAGACGCGAAACAAGTGCAATAAATCAGCATCGTTGTAAGAAGTGGGATTGAAAATAGATCAGCATTAAGTCAGACGCGAAGGATCAACTCACGCATGAAGGAAAGAACACTTGAGCACGCATCCCGTCGGGGCATGAATGCGTGAAGAAGTTGGGACGTTCGGTCCACTCAGGATCGTTGTCATGTCCTCCATTGAAGTCCAGACACACGTATGATATGGCAGTGTTCGTGAAATCGTTCGCGTCGAAGGTCCTCCTGGCAGGATCCTGGAGAAAGAAGAATTCTTGGTTTGAGCTTCTCGACAACGTTTCCTAGTTTCGCCTGACAGACTCACACCTGCGAAGAGTCGAAGTCCTTCTGGGAAAGCCTGAATCCTTGTCTTGTTGGGGCCATTGCGAGGCAAGTAGTAGGTGTTGACATAAGCAGCTAACAAACAAGACCGTTGACGTTGACGAAAGTAAGAATCGCATTTGAAGATGCAAGGTCCACGATATAGATGCGTACTCTCTACAGCAGTGAAGGAACCATTGGAGGCTGATTGATAGTACAGCTGAGGAGTCCAGTAGCTGTTGCAGAAATCAAGAAGGTCGACGTCAGCAGTCACGATTTGCTCGAGATTGCACAGGTCTACTCACGACGACTTGTCCTCCTGAACGACTGCGGTAGTGCACGAACCTGCCAGCTGAGCCGTTGGGTCGTACGTGGCCGAGAAAGCGTTGCTGCCGACCACCTGAAAGCCGAACGAAGCAACAAGACCAAAAATGTCAACACCACCCTCGAGTTTGATCAAAGGGAACCAGTGAGACGATTAGTCTCCGTCACTTCACGATCGTTGGCACGCACATTGTGGACGTGACCAGATATCGCACCAGGGCTGACGATCGGGTCAAGCCTGGTGTGGACCAACGGAGAATGAGCTAAATGTTTGGATGAAGCAAAACCCAAAGGCAGGCTGATGAGCACTGATCGTCACGTTGACCTGAAGCAAGAGAACGCTCACAAAAAATCCAGTGAGCCTGGACGATCGAGGTGGATAGGATATTGAAGAAGATAGCAGTAATTCTGAGTCTCATGATGCAGAGGAAGACGTCGAGAAAGGAAGAGAGAGAAAGAGAGAAGTGGATGCAATCAATGCGAGTGGGAAACGATCGTGGTGTGTGTGGGTTTGTGTGAGGCAGGAGCAAGCAACAAGCTGATAGAGATGGAGAGGATAAGCAAACTTCAAGATGGAGAAGGAGAAGGTGGGCGTGAAGGGTATCGAAAATCGAAGAGGAGATCCGAGTCCAAATCGCACGGATCCAAAGGGGCAATTTATCTTTTCTCCTCTCAGCTCTTTCCCCTTTACGTCTCCCCATTTTCTTCTTCTTCTGCCTCTTGCCTTGCTGTTTGACCTTCTCCTTGCTTTTTGACCAAGAACACGATCCAAGAAACGATTTAATCGTCACGGGAGCCATCCTCTCTGCTCTCCTGTCTCCTCTGCCCCTCTTCACCATATGTCCAGGCCCGCCCTCCCCGACCCTCCTCCAGCTTGCTCACACCATCGAGTCCTATCCTGGGATCTAGTCCCACCCAACTTCTGGCCTTGAAGAGTTCCGAGGGGTTCGTGAGGTGGGTGTGAACGAGTTGCTGCTGCGCCGGGTCAGACCGAAGTGAGAGGGAGGTCGTTTGGGTTGCCAGATCTGTCCGAAACAAGTCTCGTTGGCATCAGTCTCTGCTGGCTAGAAATTGTACCGGGACACGACCAGGAGATTCTTACCGGAAGCGGAAGCACCGAATCGCTTTGGATGTCGATAAGTACCAGTGATGGTCGAAAAGACAGGTTGGTTAAGGGGGTCCTCTTGGTCGAAGTCTTCTTGATCGCTCCCGGCCTGCTGCGATGGCAAACTTCCAGACTCGTGAGAAGTTTCGGGTGTAGTTTCACTCTCCTCCGAGACGTCAGCTGTAGTTGTGGGGCATCGAATCCGAGTCAGCTTGACTCTGGCTGGTAGAATGGAGGCTAAGTACCCACTTGAATCCTCTGCGATTCTCAACAGCCTCGTAAAGTCCAGCACGTAGTCTCCCGTCCATTCTGGAGCGTCTTGAAGGGCAAGCTCGAGTTCAAAGGGGGTGATGATGGGTCGAAGGAAGTCCTAAAGAGTAACGAGCGAGAAAAGATGAGACCTGCAACCAAGTCTACTTTGGATGTCGAACTGCGCTGACCTTGGAATCGACAAGACTGTTCTCTCCACAGGCGACTAGAACAAAGCACTCGATCTCGGCAAAGTTTGCCAGCTTGGCAGGGTTCAGTTTGCCGACCGAGATAGTGTAGGTTTTCTTGTGCGACTTGCGAAGCAGCTCTCTGAGCCGGACGAGAAGCGGCAAAGAATTCGCTGAGAACGTGAAAGCATATGGTTGGGGTCACGATCATGTAGCTAATTCACAGGTCCATGTCCAAGACTCACCAAGATTGACGTTGCCAACCAGAAGACCAAAGACATCAGCATCCCGTGCCTTCTGCATGATAGCATATCGACGCATCAGGAGCCGGTTGGTACGAATCGACTGCAGGATAGGGGTGGGGATTTCAGTGGAGAGGTCCGGGAGGGTGTCGGGTTGGGCACCAGGAACATGAGTGGAAGGGGAGTAGGAGTAGATCTGATGATAGGACAGAAGAGAGGACAAGTTGTCAGATGGCAACGGCCATTATATCACGCAGCAGCGAAAGGTTTATAGCTACAGCACGTACGGTATTGCGGGAATGGGTGACGAGAAGATTCCGGATCTGAAGGGAATCACCTTCGCCAAGATAGAAAATGACGTAGTCCTCAATCGTCTTGTCAGGGGATAAGGTGTAGGATCGTAGAGAGGCAGTTTTGGGAGGTTGAGAATCATCGGGGCTGATTTTGGCGGACGATGAGGAGGTCGAGGCCTGACAGCAAGAGGTCGCTGCAGGTTTAGGATTCGAAGAACAACACGAGGATGATGCTGAAGCTGATGCACTGTTACAGCACCCGTTGGCAGAGACAAGAGGGGCTGTCACACTAGTCGAAGAGCAATTGCCGACAGCCTCAACAGTTCCAGGCTGAGCAGTCGCTGCCGAAGTCGACTCTTGCTCGTCAAGCTCTATACGTGAGAAGATAACCTCCCTGCCCTTGCCTCTACTGAGCCTATGGTTGTCAACTTCCTGCTCAAGCTGTCCAACGGTCCAATGATATCCAACATCGTACATGACGAGAGCTGGCTTGTCGTGAGGAACATCGTCGGCCTGCAGTGAGAGGATGGCGTCGGCGCAGGCTGGAACGTCGAGCGGAAGTTGGGGGAAAACGTATCGGATCCGGAGGGAGGGATCCGAGGAGCGGGTGAGGCAGGCATGACCATAATGAACGATGAAGTCGGCGTCGATGTGAAGGGCGGAAAGCGAGTCTATGCAACAACTGGGAGTCCGGCAAGGTTCGGATGAGCAAGGTGAGGCGAGAAGGAGGATTGGAGCTGTCTCTCACCTTCCATAGGTGGTATCTGCGAGTACGTAGGCCTTGGCACCATGCCCTATGCTGTCCAGAGCACTCTGAATCTTACGGAAGACTTGGACTGAGTCTGGCAGGAGGTGATCCGGAAATTGAAGAGCGACGGCCTTTGCCGGTGGCTGGACGTTGGTGAGATGACGGATGGTGGGGGCGATATTGTAGACTTGATCGATCTGATGAGCAGGTGTCAGCTTGAGTGGTGTGGAAGGGACAGGGGCGAGGATAGCATTGGAATCTGGTGTGGAGAGGGATGATGCTGAGAGTGTCGGTAAGGGTGTCGACATTTTGGTGGATTTGGTGATTAGTCGTGATAGCAGTTGATGAGTTGAGTGAGGATGAGGTGAAGATGTCTATGGAGTTCAAGGGGGACGTATGGAGCAAGGGCAGGCAGGGTACGGTATGGTATCGTATCGAATTCGAAGTGGAGGAGGGAAAATGTCGAGCTCCCCCGAATCGCCCGAACAAGCCAAAATCCCGTTGAACCCAACACCAACCCTCTCCTCCTCTAGTCCCTTCCTCAGTCCTTCTCTTGGTCTCGTTCCTCCTCTGTCTAACAAGACACGCTCGGTTGGAAACAAGACTCAATATGTATGTCTCCCCCAATCTGTCGAGTGAAAGCATACAACTCATCCCCCCCCCACCCACTTCCCTCAGGCTCACCCTCCAAGGAACCCCCGCTCTCTCCCCGACAAAGCTTGCCTCCCTTCTCGACACCCTCAAATCCTTCACCCCTTCGCTCTCCTCCCTCTCTGCCACCTACATCCACCTCGTCAACACCACCGACCCCGACGCCCAGGCTATCCTCGACCAATCCGACTCCAAGGAGCGAGTCATCCTCAATGCTCTTCTTCACTATGGCGACGAGGAAGCGACTCACACCGTCGGCCACCAAGCAGACGTCAAGACTACCCTCTGGATCGTCCCCAGGCTCGGAACGCTCTCCCCATGGAGCTCAAAGGCGACCGACATCGCCCGCATGTGCAACCTCGCCGACGTCGTTGACCGCATAGAACGAGGCATCGTCTTCACCCTCACCTCGTCCAAACCAATCGATCTTGATCTCGACTTCCTTCCTCGTGCTAGCGAGATCCTCCACGACAGAATGACTCAAACCCTCCTCACCTCACCTCCTACGACCGCCGAAATCTTCTCGCGATCCGCACCCGGTCCGCTCAAATACGTTTCCATCCTATCCACCGAGTCTTCCCTTCCTGACCCTACCCCCGAGAACGAGTCTAACCACGAGCCATCTCCTATGGACCTCCTCGTCAAAGCCAACATCGCCCTCGGTCTTGCCCTCTCGCCATCCGAGCTCAATTACCTCCTCCAGGGTTACCTCGCCCTCGACCCGCCTCGGAATCCGACCGATGTCGAGCTCTTCATGTTCGCCCAAGTCAACTCGGAGCATTGCAGACACAAGATCTTCAACGCGTCCTGGACCATCGACGGAGTCGAGCAGGACAAGTCTCTCTTTCAGATGATCCGAAACACCGAAAAGGTCGTCGGCTCCAAGGGCACCATTTCCGCCTACTCGGACAACGCTGCTGTTCTCGAGTCTGCCACGGACCAAATCCGACTCTTCTCTCCCAACCCTACCGACGGAAATGCTCTCTCTACCGCCTACAGTCTCCAGCCTCCAGCCGCCTCTCCCATCCTCATCAAGGTCGAGACCCACAACCACCCGACTGCCGTCTCACCCTTTTCGGGAGCCTCGACTGGATCAGGAGGTGAGATTCGAGATGAGGGTGCTGTCGGTCGAGGTTCGAAGCCCAAGATGGGTCTCAGTGGTTTCATGACTAGCGACCTTAACATGGATGGCTTCCGTCAGCCTTGGGAGGAGACCGAGGAGGACAGCAAGATCGTGGCCAAGAGGGTTGGCAAGCCTGCTCATGTCAGCTCGGCAAAGGACATCATGACTGCTGGCCCTCTTGGGAGCAGCGCTTTCAACAATGAGTTCGGGCGACCAGGTCTTACTGGGTCAGTTTGACGCCCTTCCAGGAATTTCGCGTTCGCCTGGTCGTCAAAAACACAGCTGACAGTCGTTCGATATTATGCTCTGCTATCTCGTCCTTGATCTCCTATGTCACTCCAATATCCCGCTTCGCTTCACGACTGGTGTGGATGTCACAGATTCTGGAGAACTTTCTCCCTCGCCGTCCCTTCCCAATCCTCGCTCGACCCCTCGGCAGCTCTCGAAGTTCGAGGCTACCACAAACCCATCATGCTTGCTGGAGGTCTTGGAAATGTTCGACCAGCCTACGCCCTCAAGACCCCCGTCCCCGCCAACTCGCACATCATCGTTCTCGGGGGGCCTGGTATGCTCATCGGTCTCGGAGGAGGAGCAGCCTCGTCGATGACGTCTGGTGCCTCGACCGCCGAGCTTGACTTCGCGAGTGTTCAGAGGGAGAACCCGGAGATGCAGAGGAGGTGTCAGATGGTCATCGATGCCTGTACCGCCTATGGAGGAGGAAAGAAGAACCCCATCGCTATGATCCACGACGTCGGAGCTGGAGGTCTTTCCAATGCTCTTCCAGAGCTTGTTCACGATTCGGGACATGGTGGAAGGTTCGAACTCAGAAACGTCTTGGTCGACGACCCCGGAATGAGTCCGATGGAGATTTGGTGCAACGAGAGGTGAGTGTCAACGAGTCATTCAGCCCTGCGTCTGTGTCTTGCGACCTGGTACTGACCTTCTCCTGTTGCTTCTACCAATCTCTGTAATCAGTCAAGAACGATACGTCCTCGCTGTTGCTCCGACTGGAGACGACCTCGACAACTTCAAGGCCATCTGCTACCGAGAACGATGTCCCTTCTCGGTCGTCGGTATCGCCACCGAGGAGCAGAAGCTCATCGTCACCGATTCTCTTCTCGGCAACGAACCCATCAACCTCGAAATGTCAACCCTCTTTGGCAAGCCTCCCAAGCTCGTCCTTGAAGGCATCACCGTTCAGCCTCGCCGAATCGAACTCGACGAGACGCTCAAGTCGTATCTCCCCAAGGATCTTCCCGAGCTCGGCAAGGACGGCATCCTTGGCGAGGCCATCAACCGAGTCCTCCATCTTCCCGCCGTCGGATCAAAATCGTACCTCATCACCATCGGTGACCGGTCCATCACCGGACTCGTCTGCCGAGACCAAATGGTCGGACCCTGGCAGGTCCCTGTCGCCGATGTTGCCGTCACGCGAGCCTCGTATGGCTTCGACGATGTCCTCGAGGGTGAGGCCATGGCTTGCGGAGAACGAACCCCCCTCGCTTTGCTCGATCCTGCCGCGTCAGCCCGAATGGCTGTTGCCGAGTCCCTCACCAACCTCGCGGCCGCTTCGATCGACTCGATCGAGCTCGTCAAGCTCTCAGCCAACTGGATGTCGCCTGCCTCTCACCCAGGAGAGGGTGCCGGTCTCTACGCCGCCGTTCAGGCTATCGGAATGGAACTTTGCCCTGCTCTCGGCGTCGGAATTCCCGTCGGAAAGGACTCAATGTCGATGAAGATGAAGTGGAAGAACGAGGAAGGCGATCCTCGAGAGGTCACTTCGCCTATGTCGGTCATCATCACTGCCTTTGCCCCCGTCAAGGACGTCTCTCTCACTTGGACCCCTCAACTCCGAAACGACTGCGGATCGACCGTCCTCGTCTTCCTCGACCTCGCCGGTGGCAAGCAGCGACTCGGTGGATCGGCTCTTGCACAGGTGTTCAAACAGCTCGGCTCGTCTCCTCCCGATGTTGAAGACCCCAAGACGATCCGAGCCTTCTTCGCCGCCATGCAAACGCTCAAATCTGACCACCCCGACACCGTTCTCGCCTACCACGATCGATCCGACGGAGGTCTCCTCGCTGCCATCTCGGAGATGTGCTTCGCTGGCCGTGTTGGCGCCGAGATCGACCTCGACGAGCTCGTCCAGGGCGAAGGCTCAACCCCGATCCCAGCTCTTTTCAACGAGGAGCTCGGAGCCGTCCTCCAGGTCTCCAAAGACAAGTTCTTCGAGTTCACCGACGTTATGGACGCTGCTGGATTCCCTCGTCGCGACATCCACGTTATCGCCAAGGTCAACGAATCGCCATCGGATCAGACCATCAAGATCGTCCACCATGGCGAGGAGGTTTACGCCTCGACTCGAGGAGAGCTTCAGCAGATGTGGGCTGAGACCTCATACAGGATGCAGGCTCAACGAGACGATCCTGCCGGGGCCAAAGAAGAGTTTGATGCCATCCTCGAGGGTCCTGAAGCTACTGGTTGGTCCCTCTTTCCTTCTCTCCGTGTCTGCTCAGTCTTTGACGGACTCTCAATGGACACCTTGTCTCGTATGTCCTCGTCCCCAATCCAGGCCTCACCTACAACTTCACCGGCTCCTTCCTGCCCCTCATCGACACGCCCTCATGCCCAACACCCAACGCGAGCTCATCGCCTAAGCCCAAGGTCGCCATCCTCCGAGAGCAAGGTGTCAACGGTCACGTCGAGATGGCCTGGTCGTTCGCCGCCGCGGGATTCGAGGCCGTCGACGTCCACATGTCGGACATCATCTCGGGTCAAGTCTCGCTCAAGGGCTTCAGGGGTATCGCTGCTTGCGGTGGATTCTCGTACGGAGATGTCCTCGGTGCTGGTAACGGATGGGCCAAATCGATCCTTCTCCATCACATCGCCCGAGAGGAGTTCGAGACCTTCTTCAACCGAGACGACACCTTCGCCCTCGGTGTCTGCAACGGTTGCCAGTTCTTCTCCCAGCTCAAGATGATCATCCCCGGCGCCGAGTCCTGGCCCGCGTTCAAGGTCAACCGAAGCGAGCGATTCGAGGCGAGAGTCTCGACCGTCAAGATCCAGGCGTCTCCTCAATCCATCTTCTTCAAGGGTATGGATGGATCCGTCCTCCCCGTCGCTGTCGCTCACGGTGAGGGTCGAGCTGCCTTCGAAGCCGGAGGTCAGGGCAAGGAAGGTGTCTTCGTTCCTGTCCGATACGTCGACGGTAAAGGCGCGCCCACAACCAGGTACCCGCTCAACCCCAACGGTTCGCCAGAAGGTATCGCTGCTGTCGAATCGCCCAACGGTCGAGTCGTTGCCATCATGCCTCATCCAGGTATGCATTGACCCTCTTTACCTCAGTCGTGTCATCTGGTCGATCCGTTGCTGATATCCTACGATTGCAATCTGATTGCGTCTCGGCTTTCATCGCAGAACGAGGTAAGCTCTTTTGATGTCTGAAGCATTCGGAAGACGAACTCTCACTGATTGATACTGTGGTTTCCTATCTCATCTCTTCTTAGTCGTCGCTCTCGATGCCAACTCGTGGGTTGACCCTGCTCTCAAGGGAGACTCTGGAGGTATGGGTCCTTGGTTCAGGATGTTCCAGAACCTTCGAGGTGAGTGCCTTGACTCAATGTTCTTCGTTCTCGTCGCGTAGCCGCTGACATGACTTGATCTGATCTCCAGACTGGTGCTCGTAGCGTCTGGCGAGGCGAGAAGCAGTTTGGAGGTGATTGGATGAGTGTGATCGAATGGCAATGTTTATCTACTGACTTGGATCTGGAGGGTGTTGTGTGGAAGGAGCGTATAGAATATTTTTGTCTCTCTTTACATGGCCTGATGCGAGAAGCGAAAGCTTGAAGAGAAATGCTCAGCTCGTGATTGGCGTGCAGTGGATTCGATCCGGAACGACCGGAACGCAACGTCCTCCCACTCAAGCTGGAGCTCCTTCACTCGATCCCAATCCTCATGCCCAGAGCCAAGGTCTACACTAACCCGACAGCTCTTCAGAAACACGTGTCTTTCTGGGACCGATCGGGGTCTGGCATCATGTGCGTCCCCCATCGACTCGTCTTTTCCGATAGCACAACTGATCGATCCCCGCCCAGCTATCCGAGAGACACATACGCAGGATTCAGAGCTCTCGGATTTAATACTCTCATTTCCATCATCTCGGTCCTCGCATTCCACTTGCTGCATGTCGGACCTCCAACGCAACAAGCCTGGATACCTGACCTAAGATTCCCAGTCAAGTCGGTCCACTTATCCCCAAGATCCTCTGACTTAGCCTGGTGCTGAACTTGCTCCCATATGTGGCTCGAATCAGCGTGGAGAAGATTGCCCGAGCGAAACACGGCAGGTGATGAGCGTGCTCCAGACCTCTTCCTTCCGGACTTCTCGACTTACCACTCGGTGACATCGTATCCAAATGCAGTGACACTGAAACCTACACCATGGAGGGAAACTTTGATGAGGCTAGGTACAAGAGAATTTTCACTATGTTTGACACGGACCAGAAAGGCGGGCTGTCGTACGGAGACTTGGTACAGGTTCGGACAGCTCATCTCATTTTATCTGGGTATGTCTCAAGCTGAGGATACAATCACTTTTCGACTCAAGATGTGGGTCGTGAATAGGTGCGTTGGTACAAGGTCTCGAGATGAGCTCCCCCCATGTCGGTTATGGTGAGTCTTGCATCTGATACTTCCCAACTTTGCTGGTGTTCAAACGTTGCAACTAACGATACGTAAATTTCTCTGTATTCAGGCTTGTACATCCTCCTCTGCTGCTGATGCTTTCGCTCTACAGGAACGTTCTCGACGTTGTAGGTTGGGTTTTCCAAGTCTTTCTTTGGACCTACCTCTGGCTGCTTGCAGGTTAGTTAACGAGCCTAAGCTCAAAGCTCTGACCTCTATCCATCCGCTGAAGGCCCACGTGCATGCTTCAACGTCAGCCGACCCAAAGACGGGGATTCTTAAGGAGGAGCACGTTCGAGCTCAATACGATGGTTCACTATACTATCAGCTTGAAAAGAGGTACGATTTCTTGTGTGATTTGTTTATTTTAGCTTGTTGAGTTATATGGTGTCGCTGAATGACGGGGACCTCCCTCGAGCAGACAACAGTCCGGAAACAAGCTTCCGTTCAGACGGGGTGGGGAGCTCTGGTAGAGCTGGTGAGGGGTGGGGTCGGAGGGGTGTGAGGTCAGATTGAATGGAATTCAAGGAATTGTAGGAATTGATAGGCGATTGAAGTGAAAAGGGGAGTAGATTGGGAAAGTCAAGGTGAAAACGGAACCGTTTCAAGTCGGAGAGTCCTTCCGTTTGGCTCCTTCCCGGACTGGGTTCAAATCTCTGTCTGATACTGTAACACCTCCTCTCCCCTCTTTGACTCGACCTCCGCTCCCAACTGAGCCCAAACCAACGTCACCCACCCTAGAATCACTCATCATGAGCCCTCCCAACATTATCATCCCCACCAACACCCTCAACATCGACGCTCTCGACGACAGTCCCCTTGTCTCCCCTTTCTCTTCGACTTCGACCCTCTCCTCGCCTGCCTTGCTACCCACCCACAACGTCTCTCCTCTACCCTCGCCAGTGACCCCTGCTCAAATCAGACCACCCGCTTCTCTCAAGCCCAGGCAGCGACGGGTTTCCAACGTTGACGGAGGATCAAGGACGAGTCCAGGTGCGGTCCTTAGCGGTGTCGGAGGGCGGCTGCTACGGATACTCAAGAGCAAAGATGCCATTACGCTCGTTCTCTTTGTGTCGTAAGTCATTCGCTCTCTCGTCGTACCTTGACCAAGTTTTGAGAGAAACAGCAGAAGAGAGACCTGAGCGAATGTAGAACCCCGCAGCTGAAACGCGTCTTGCTTTTCTTGCACATCAATTCAGCTCCCTCCTCTACTTTTTCGCCGCTCTCTGTGGGGTGGGTTACATCGACCCACAAAGCGTGGCAAGCTCCAACGCTGACTCGTTCCCAGAGTTCAAGCTCGTGAGTATCATAGCCTTGCGCATCGCTTATCATCCTATCGCGACTGACGACCTCGAATCTTTCTCGTCCCTTTGGCAGAACCACCCTTTGCTGGCACAGGAGCCCGTAGGACTGGGAGAGCGTACACAGAAAGAGCTCGAGGAAGAATGGAGCAAGATGCGGAACCCGAGGGACGTGAGTGACTGCTACCTTATCTTTGAGACGTTCTTCTTGAGTACATGCGTATCACACTGACGACATATCGCGATCCTCAAAATGGCTATTCAACCAGGGCGCCTGGCTTCGAAAGACTCGTGACAAGCGTGTCATCCGAAGGACCCCTCTTCCCGAAGAGTGATCACCCTCTCGACGTGGCTGTTCTAGCTATTCGATCGTTTCAATCTATTGACTGTAATCTCGACTCTCTACTGTTGGCTCCTCTCTCATTGTCCATCTTCCATCATATCTTTACGTCCGTCTCTGACTCACTTCTTCAACTCTACACGTGGTTCCCCTTGCTTTTTCTTCGTCGTCTGTTGCTTCATTCTTCCATCTGTTCGCAATCTTTGGACTCCTTCTGCTTTTTGTTTCCCTGGTGGATTATATGTTGCTTTTCCTTGTTACTTGTACTCGGTTCTCAGATCGGGCGATCACAAAGTCTCGAAACTAAAAGCCATGTAAGAACCACGTTCAAACTCAAGCGTAATCCATCTTCTGCGAAGATAAATTCAATCTCGATAGGTGCCCCGCCCGCCACTGGGTCGAGGAGGACAACAGACCACAACGGGAGTCAGGCAACGATCATGGAGAGTGACTCGGGGTGGAATCGAGTGCTTACCGTCAAGTACTTCTCCCATCCCTTCTGTACCGCATCGTCGCGAAGACCGATAGTAGAGACGCCGTCGATGTAATGCTTCCTGACTCGTCTTCTTTCTCTTCTCATCCGTTGCTCCTTCTCATGAGCCTTCTCCTCTGCTTCCCTGGCCAGCTGGTCGGCAAGGTTCCTCGTGAACTCGTCCTCCTCATCGGCCAGGGCTCTCCCCTTTCCTTTATCCTTGACGGCAGATTGTCTCCTCTTGGCGGCAGAGGAGAGCATCAACTCATCCTCTTCGTCATTTTCTTCTGACCGTTTCCGTTTGCTGCCCACACTCTGCCGAAGCCTTTTCTTCGTTGGAGTGGCCATCCCATCGCTCTCAATTCCACCAAGATCGTCATCGTCGTCGTTGGTGGAGAAAGCCCGCTTAAGAGGAGAGGAAGCGGAAGGAGTGTGAGCAGTGAGGCGCTTGTGAGTCGATGAGGGGAACGGGGAAGGTGAAGGTGAAGGCTTCGCTTTCTCTGGGGTGCGTTGCGGTCGAGGGGAAGAACGGATCGATTTGATAGGCGAGATTGGAACTTCGACTTGACGGCTTGGACTGGATCTTGCCGATCGGGATGGGGAGGACCTCTGTGAGGACAACGCCGAGGTGGTACCAGGAGGATTGAGGAGGTTATCCGCATGTCGCTTCCCGTCCTGAGCAACGTTGGTTCGAAGATGGGCAACGTGGTTCTGGAGAAGGTCGGTGAATGACCAATCGCATTTGAAAGTCGTCTTGGTCTTCAACTGTCACAAGAAGCTTATGTTCGTCAATACGTATGTTGGCAAGAGCTTCGAGTCATGAACTCACCCCCCACGCTTGTAGCACCCATCGGAAGATGCCATTTGTCGATGATTCCGAGTTGACATAGTTTCGGATGCCTTCTCGATTGAGACCCTTCATTCCATGTAGCAGCAGTTCCTCAGTCAAGATCTGCTTGATGGTGTCTGCCCAGATGAGGACTCCTGGGGGCACGTCCTCCGTCATGCTTGAGGCGAGGTCCCGGAACGAGACTCGGCTAGCTATCGAAGGCGATTTCATTACGGGCATGACATTTGGGCGGGAACGAGCGTGGGATGATGGTGAGATGAACGGGGAGTTTGACGAGGAGGACGGAAGGGCGAGACGGCAGATATTGAGGGCTCTCTTGAAGGGCTTTGGGGCTACATTGGATGCCTTCTGGGCCGCCTTTTCGTCGAGGTCCTTGATTTGGAAACTTGAAGAGCAAGAGAGTCAGGGTGAGATGACAAGTGGGTGGTTTGGAGGACGCAAGGCGGGACTGACTGCTCGCAGGCCAACAAGGAGGCTATGGCACCGAGGGCGTTCCTTCCATCGCTGTCGAGTTGATGAGTTGTTTGTGGGCCGGTACGAGAGCGGAGCTGATTTAAGTAGTCTGTTGCCTTTTGATGGATGTGGGACGGAGCGTCTGACAGATATCTGGTGAGGTCGTTCTGCATGCTGAAGGTTCTCGAGTGTTTCCTTGTGTTAGGGGATAACCGAAGACGGAGAGTCCAACACGTCAATCCCCTCTCACCTCAGTTGGCTCAGGACTCGTTGGAGCTCATAGAATTCATACCCCATCGGGTATCGCCCTACAGTTATGGCGCCCAATCAGTCCCTCGCTGCTTCTCTCAAGTCCCTCATGCGTAGAGTTCCCCAGGTGAGTCGGCCGATTTCTCACTTTCGTCATCCTTACGAACCTCGCTCAAACCCTTCCTCCTACCTTCAGCCTGTATCGATAGCAACAGTCGCAATCAACAGTCCACAGCCTCACTTTCACGGCGCCACTCTCTCCTCCCTCACCTCAATATCTCTCGCACCCCTCCCTCTTCTAGCATTCTCCCTTCGACTTCCCTCTAGACTGGCATCCTCTCTCGAACCAACAAGTACTTCCTCTTCCTCATCATCTTCATCAAGTCCCCCTCCCCCGACCATCATCCTCCACTACCTCTCCGCATCTCAGACGCCCCTCGCCGCCTCCTTCGCCAAAGCCCTCCCACCACCCCCCATCGAGACTTTCCCGCAATCGTCTCCATCGGCCTCGCCGATACCGATTCCTCCATCTTCTCCCTTCTTTACGCACCCGTTCCATCTGTCCAAGGAAGGCATCCCCGTTCTTCAAGGCTGCGTAGGTGCCGTATCGTGTCGCATCCTTGGATCCATCCCTCTCAGTCAATCGGGACTCTCGGCAGTCGACTTCAACCTCGGATCGCTATCATCTTCGCCATCCTTTAAACCATCCAAGACCAAAGACGATGGCGTAAGCAACGTGGAAGAGGTCACGTCCGAGCTCTACATCGCAGAAGTCGTCCGGATGGAGGACTGTTCGTTTCATGGCGACGTTGGGCCCGAGGCGAGGGAGGAGCAGAGCATCGGACTACCTCTGGTATACCATGACCAGAGGTACTGTGGTATTGGCTCGTTGGAAGAGTCAATCAGGAACCGAGCTCAGGAGGAAGAGGACGGAGGGATTACCGGTGGCACCGAGAAATGACTTCTGTTCTCTTTCTCAATGCTCCTTGCGAAGCAAGTGCACAAGCCAGCTCCACCGTTCGCTGATCTAACCGGAGCTGACTTAGAACACGCGCGATCGAACGAGAGGCGCCATTTTGCTACACACGCCCCTTTCTGATCAGCCACGTCTCTCGCCGCTAATCGATTCACCAGACTCTCCGTTGCCGCGGCTCGGTACCACCACACAATCGGACTTCACGTTTCCAAGCTTCACCCATGCCACCACGAAAATACCTTCGCCGTCCTAAATTCGCCCAATTGATTCGGCTTCTGTTCCTCACCACCCTCGCCTCACAGGCCCCGACAGGGGTTCAGGCTGGATCTTTGCCTCTCAACGCCAACTGCTCCACATCTAACAACAGACTCGACCCGAGTTCGCATGCGTTCATGCAGGATTGCGACAATCATGGCTGTGAGTGTGTTTCGTTCTCATCATCGAGATTTCGTCTAGTGATTCTTATGAACCCACAATTATCCCTCTTGTCTTCCTGTCATAGATTGCTCGGGAGCTGGCATTTGCCTGCCAAAACAGTGCAGAAAGGACGAGTATCCCTTTGGGTTCAAACCAGGAGAGCTGCTACCTCCACTATGCCCAAGTGGACAATTTTGCCCGTACGTCGTGTATTTGAGCTGTACGATATGATTCTCAAGTTGATATTCTTCCTCGATATACCGTACTCAGCGATGAAGAAAGCGGTTGCCTCCCGCTCGTTCCGCTTGGGGGTGCATGTCAACTCAACCGAGATGGTGCGACTGTCGTTCTCTCAGTCTAGTTGTTGTCACCCGCTCTCCTTGACACAATCCACTTGATCCTCGACAGATGAATGTGCCCCCTCGCCTGTCTCCTTCACCTCTTCGCCCTCTTTCTTCGCACCCTCGACACCGTTAGCCGCCCCTGGGGTAACGCTTCCTGGTTCGATCGGAACCGGCCTCATCAGCCCTGGCAGCGATTCAGTAGCCCAGTCACCGATCTCTAACGTCAGCCCCATGAAGAGAGACCAGAATTACCTTGCCGTCCCCTCCTCTCCTGTGCCCCTTTCCGATGCATCGACAGCTCAGAAGCCACAAACCCTCAAGATGGGAGGAGTCATCTGTCTACATCTAGTCTGCACGTAAGTCTATCCGTCCCCGGTATTCAGCCCCTCGGACCTGACGTTTGATCTCGTTCACGTCTAGTCCTGCCAACATCACCCTTTCCGCACCTTGCATCACTGATGAGACGGTCTATGTCGGCTATTCTCCGAGCAACCAAGCGTACACGAACATCGTATCTCGCGACAACTGTCAGCAGCCGATGTTTTACTGTGACAAGACGGAACAGGTGTGTCTACAGACGAAGGCGGTGGGACAGGCTTGTACCGCTGACAAAGAATGTTTGAGTGTGAGTCGATGGTCGCTTTGCTTGACGTCACATCTTGGGTCTCAGCGATCACACAACTGACTGCTCAATCGTATGCTTAGTACAACTGCAACACGTCTGGCGTGTGTGCAGATCCACCAGAGTCGCCCCACAAGATTGGCGCGTTGGGATACGTCCTTGTTGGAGGAGGGATCGCAATCGGTGAGCGACCCATCTCTCAGTTTGAGTCAGCCTGTCTGTTTGTAACTGAGACTCGCCATAGTCACTATCCTACTCGTTGTGTTCCTCTATGCTATCCACAAGAAGGGATCTGCAAGGAAGCGGGCTGAGCTGGACGAGTACTTTAGGGAGCAGCTGGCGTACGTTTGATGTCTCGTGACTTCTTCGATTAGCTCAGGCTGACTCCTTGCGGTGTAATCACCGATCTGGACTGCCAGATATCGTAACTCGATCCTTCAACTTCAGACTGCCGTCACCTCGTTGCCTCCTCCAGCATCAACGAGCGAAAAGACGAGCTCATCCGGTCGAGAATCGTACTCGCTATCTGCGTACGATCCTCGATCAGCGTCGTACTATGGATCCGAAAAAGAGAAGGACCTTGGTCGCGGGTACCATGAGGATGAGAAGATGGGTGGGGACGAGGTGTATTGGCAGCAGGAGGAGCCAGTTGAGGAGTGGTATGAACCCCCAGTCTTGGGCTACGGTGAACGAAGGCACGAGCGTTCAGCGAATGATCGTAGACCAGGAAGTAGGGAGGCTCGTAGGGAGAGCAGACGAGAGAGGGATATGTACGGGGACGATTGGGATGAGGTTGATCTTAGGGGTCACGAGCGAGGGAGATGATGATTGATGACGCTCGGAATGAGTAAAACTAGATGACAGATGGGAGAAAAGAAGGTCTGGAAGAGAAGAAAGAGAAGAAATAAAGAGAAGAGAGGAGAAGAAGAAAGGAGAAGAAGAAAGGAGAAGAAGAAAGGACTTGACGCCCGGTGAAAAGGGAGTCCGGTAGAAGCGGGAGGTCAGAATGGAAGAGGCTATCACATGGCGAGGAACCCCCCTCCCCCACCATTTCGCCACAAACGTCATAAGGTGACTGTCACAAGGCAATCGGTGACTGTCACAGGGAAATCAGGGATTGATGATAAAACGTTGAATCCCCTCTCCTTCCTTCCTTCCCTCATCTCAACCCATCCCATCTCACCCTCAACCCATCTCATCGCTCAACACTTCGTCCAACATGTCTGACCAATCCCGACAGTCCTTCACCGACAAAGCTGCCTCCGCCGCTAAGCCAGACAGTCAGAAGAGCTACACCGAAAGCGCGATGGACAGTGAGTTCCCCATCACATCCCTTCCCGCTCAGCCATCTTTCCCCCATCTCGTCGCTCTCTTCGCCTCCCCACCCTGTCCGATCGCATGGAATGTCTCCTTACGTCTTGCGTCCAAACTCCCCAAACCAGCCGTCAAAGGTACTCTCGACTCTGCTGCGTCGACTGTCCAACCCGAGTCTCAAAAGGTAAGAGCATCTTCTCGTCCCGTCTCGACCACCCACGTCACACCCGTCCATAATCCGTCCGACTGACGCTGCTGCTACTCTCCTTGTCGTTCACCTCAGTCCACTACTCAACAGGCTGGAGATGCCGTCTCGGGCAACCAAAACGAAAACACTGGTTCCATGATGGGCAAAGGTTTGTGTAGTCGTTCTTTACGTTCGCTCTCTGATCACAGACCACGGCTCATCTCTGCCGTACCTGTTGTTCAATTTGACAGCCCAAGGTGCTTCAAACTCCGCTACTAACACGGCTTTCGGTGCTGCCCAAGGTGTTCTCGACTCTGGTAAGCAGATCTCTGATGCTCATCGCTATGCATGTATCGAGACTAACCACTATCTGTTTGTTGATACCCTTCCGCTTCTCAGCTAAGGACTTGGCTGGCGTTCAAAAGTAGATATAGGACCTCCTTTATCGTTGGCCGTTTAACCTGTTGTCATCTCGATTCCCAATACCGCATCTTTTTCGACTATCATTTCTTCAGCTTCCATGTCAGCTTGAGTTTTGCATTTGATGCGTCTTAGCCCCGAAGTGATTTGTGCGAAAAGAAAGAAGAAGCAAAGAAAGATTGTCTACCCGTCGCGTGATGCCTCCATTTCGGGCAAACTGCCGGTCGACATCCGTCCCCTAGTCCACTTGCACCTATGATGTGAGCGCCCATCGTATCTCTTGCGAGATTGACCAACAACATTTACGACTTCTTTTCTTCTTTCAGTATTGAATCTTCAAGCAAACAACCTGAACGAGCGTCCTCTGTCGCGACGTCGGCGACAAGCAACCGGACCTCCCCCGATCTTGCCTCTAACGTTCCTCCCCCGTTCGTCCTGCTACCAGCTATCTCTCGATATGTGTAACGGATCTTGGAACCTAAACCCTGACGCTCGGCCATAATGCTTCCTTATCGCCCTAGAGCGCAGACTCTCATATCACTCGAACGACCTGATGAGCTCGTGTCGTTGCTCCGACAGCAAAATGAATTGATGACGCTTTTATTGGCCAGCATGTCAAATGGAAGGGTGAGCTTCAACCTGTGTTATCATTCTACTTCACTGAAGAGATCAGAGACGATGCGCAAGTGCTAACATGGCGAACCTTCATAAACCTCATCCAGTCGACTGACGATGCTCTCCCCGCTTATTCCGCTCTTCGGTCGCTGGCATCGACGCCTTTACCGGCAGCCATTTCACCAGCTCCTAATATAATTCCCACCCTAGATCCTATCGTACCATCTCTACCGAGCCCCCCGTCTACACCATTTCGCTTAGAATCTCCACCTCCAAGCATCCCCAGATCCTTCGCCGAGATTGGTGAGCTAGACCCAAGGACCATTGCTCACTTTGCTTCTTTGGGCATCACAAAGCCCACATCAGTTCAATCGCAGATGATGGACGGTGTGAGGCGTCAGGCAAGCATGATGGTCGAGGCTGGCAGCTCAGAAGGCAAGTCGACCGGCATGCTACTCTCGCTGCTGAGTCAAGTGAGTATCATGGAATGGGTGTTCGCTCGAAACATGATGGAGATGCTAAGCCTACACGATCTCTTTCACATCTCCAGGTCAGAACTGCTCAAACAAGTCCTCAAATACTTCTGCTCACCGCTTCGCAAGCCCAAGCAAGGTCCTTCGCGCATATCCTCCCTCCGTCCACCAAATCACAATCGTTTCAGACATTTGAGTCCTTCGACCCTAGAGAAGACATTAGGAAACTACTGCTTCGACCCCCGCAAGTCGGCATCGGGACCGCTGGCCGAGCCTTGGAATTGACCAAAGGACGAAGAGGAGGTGGTGGGTCGACGAGTGCTTTGAGACTCGATGGAGTCAGATGGATCGGTGTTGAGGAGGGTGCCTTTGACGATGAGGAGGCTCGGAAAGGATGGGACTTTGTCGTACGTGCTGTGGGAGCCGAGTTCAAGGCAAGAGTTCTGTCCACCATATTTTGTCGGTAGGCTCTGGCTCAACTGATATACCGACGCCTACGCCTTTCAGTACATTGTCTTGCTGTCTAAACCTCCTCAGGATCCTGCGGTCTCGGCATATATCAACTCACTTCTAGGCCCAGATCGTACGATCAACATAATAGGTGGAACGACAGACGAGGAGGCAGTCAGGGCGCCTGACATTCAGCATCTGGGTATGTCGAGATCCCATTCAATCTGCATTCCGCCTTCAAGCAAGTGCTGACTTTATAACTGCTCCGACTTTCAGTTGTCACTGCTTCATCTGCGACGGCGAAGCTATCGTCACTCGCGTCCCTCCTGCCTACGACGCTCCCCACCCTCATCTTTACGTCTTCGGTGTCGTCGTGCCGGAATTTGTCAAGAATTCTCGAGGACGAGAAGAAGATTGAGACGTCGACCATCAACTCAGAGGATTGTCCTGCAGGATGTCAGGTCATCTGGAAAAGTCATCAGAGACGAGGCTGGGATCCAAACCTCGTCCCCCTGATCACGACCGATTTTGAGGGTCACCCACTCGATGAGATCCATCAGATTGTGAGCTACGATGTACCCAAGACGCAGCAGCAGTAGTGAGTCCCGATTCGAGCGAGGGAAAGTTAAAAACATAACTGACCTTGTCTTTGCCGATTGGGTCAGTCTGGACCGGGCACGCTTGCTCGATACCCATGGCAAGGGCGGCTCGTCCGTTCGAAGAGTAGTGTTCGTCACCTTCTTATCTGTCTCCTGCTCGGACGAAATCTCGACAGTGGATTAGCTGACATGTTGACGTGTCCGTTGGCAATTCATCATGCTTTTAGCACCATCACGTCCTCTCTAGCAGATCAGTGCAGGCTTCGAGAGATTGCTAATGGTTTGTGTATCCATCTCAGAGCGATGGATTGATTGAACCGCGTCGATTGCATTGTCATTCACCGCACTCCTTTACCAAGCTGTATTCTGCACTCTGCGATGATATGCTATCCCCAGCAGTTCTCCTCTCGTGACTGGTCCCTCTTGAAGCGAGAGTCTATCCCAGTTCGTTGGATCAGACAGACAGTAACATCATGAGCTAGTAGAGGGTTTCACCTTAGGCCAAAGTCCAATGTGACCCTGCTCGGTGGAGCTCTCTCGAACGGACAGATGTTGTTCTCAAACCCGTCGAGGTCTGAGCGGATAGGATTCGAGGATTGAGGCAGGGCCTCGATTGCCAGGCTCAAAGAGATGAGGTAGGGCCTGGAGACAAGGGGCGGTCTGACACGGGTTTGAATAAATGTTTTCCAACGGGGCTCGGGGAATTTGCCAATAGGGGTTCTTCGGACGATTTCTGGACGAGCCTCCCCACGTTTTTCCCCAGATTGATTCAGACTCGGAATTCTAGCTCTTTCCCCTTCTTTCCCCTCCCTCCTCCACCTTCCTCCTCCCGCCCAACCACCCAAGCCTCACTCTACAGAGCGTCTCAGCTCCTCCTCCTCTCTACCCCTCCCTTTCCTCTCCTTTTCTTCCTTCCCTTTCAAATCTTTCCCTCCACATCATCCAACATGTCCACCCCCCAAACTTGTATCAGTCCCTCACCTTCTCTCGACGAGAAGCAACTCGCTGCTGACCTCGAAGCTCAAGGTCATCACTCGCCAGAAAAGAAAGCACACAAGCTTCAGGTCAATGCTGCTAGGGCGATCGAGGAGGATGTCTTCCTGGCAAAGGAGGGAAGCGAAGCTGGCGTTGGTCCAGATTTCAGAGGAGTTGGTTGGAAGGCGGCGTTCGTTCTGTTGGTCAAGACGTGAGTACTTGACTATCTTGGCCTCTTGAGACAAGTATGGATGGGATTATCTTTGGTAGAGTTCCTGTGCGTGTGGCGTCGAGGGTGCAGAGAATTAGGACGTCGGACCCCTTCGGGCGAACGCGCTTCCCAGGTCCAAATCCTTTCATCCTCCCCTGTCCTCTTCACTTTGTTGGTGGATTACTCACAGAATGCATTCTCATCATCTCCAACCAACCATGATCTCAAATCGATCAATCTGACCATTATCTTTGTTCCCTGCCCCTCCCGCCACATGACATCCCTTGAACCCAACCAGTCAAATCGGACTCGGTGTTTTGTCTCTACCCTCGGTCCTCTCCACCCTCGGGGTTGTTCCGGGATTGATCCTCATCCTATTCTTCCTCGCTCTCACCACCTATGGTTCATACGTCCTCGGACAATGGCGTGAGCGTTACCCCGGATCCCATAGGTGAGAATCATTTGCTTCGCTGCCTCCCTTTCTTGTCTTGTGCTGTCACTTTGACTGAATTCTTGAACTTTCCATCATTCGATCCATCAGTGTCGGAGATGTTGGTTATTTGTTCGCTGGAAGGATCGGTCGAGAACTTGCTGGTTATGGATATCGTTAGTCCAAATCTCCTTGTACCCAACCCTCCTCGAACCTCAAGATTCACACGTCAACCGTTCGCCATCTGCAGTCCTCTTCTTCGTCTTCAACGCTGGATCCGGAATGCTAGCCTTTTCGATCGCACTCAACACGATCACCGAACATGCTACCTGCACTGGTGCGTTTTACTCTTCCCCCAAGTGTCATCGCCTTCTTCTCGATATGTCTCATCTGCACGTGAGAGCCTGTTTCTAAAAACCATCCTTCTCGCTTCCTCGAAACAACAGTTGCCTGGACAGCCATCGCCGCATTCATCATCCTCGTCGCCAACATGCTTCGGACATTCAAGCAGATCTCCATCCTCTCCTGGGTAGGAATCTGCTGCATCGTTCCAGCCGTCATGATCGTCACCATCGCCGTCGCCGTTTCGGATCGACCACCAGCTGCTCCGGCTGGCCCTTACGACCTCCAGTTGAAGGCGTTCGGAAACCCATCGTTCTCGGCAGCTATCGGAGCGCTGCTTTCGGTTCTGTTCTCTTGGTCCGGAAACGTTGGATTCCTTTCTGTCATCTCCGAGATGAAGGTGCGTTTCGCTTCTCGCTTACGTCGAACATCCTCGTTCCTCGAGATGGGTTCTTCGACACACTGGACTGAACCTGGTCCCTTCTTCCCGTTGCATGTGAAACAGAGACCACAAGACTATAACAAGGCTCTCTACTGCTGTCAAGCATTCTCTGCCGCTTTCTACATCACCGTCTCTGTGAGTCATCGTTTCGATGATCCACGTTGTTGCTCTCACACACAGACTTTTTCGATCTATGTCTTGAGATACGATAGCTCATCGATGACCTTTTCCTCAACCCTCCACTTCCCCCTTGATCAAATCTCCCTCTATAGGTCGTCCTTTGGAGATATGCCGGCGTCTACATCACTTCTCCTGCGCTGGGTTCAGCTGGTCCCCTCATCAAGAAGATCGCTTACGGAATCGCCATTCCAGGTCTCCTAGCCGGTCCAATCATCTACATCCACCTGGGAGTCAAGTACATGTTCGTCAAATTCCTGAGAGGCACGAGACATCTCCAGAACCCCACCCCCGTCCATTGGTTCACTTGGATCTCGTTGGCGGTCGTCTTGACGGCTACCGCCTTCGTCATCGCTTCGTCGATCCCTTTCTTTGGATCTCTGTGAGTTTTTGATTCTCATCTGGCGTCTTCACTCTCCCCCTACCCCCTGCTCTCTCTCTCTCTCTCTCTCTCYYTCTCTCTCTCTCTCTCTCTCTCCCTCTCTTGTATTTCCCGAAGACTAAAAAAAAAACCTGACGGATTGTGAATGTTCGTTTTCGCTTCACAGTATCGGACTCATCGCCTCTCTCTTCTGTTCGATGTACTGCGTTTCCATGCAAGGTGGCATGTGGCTCTACATGAACGACCACAAACGAAGACTGGGGAAAACCACTTCATCCTACAAAGTACGTCCGGAGGAAAGCAAAGAAAAGAAGAAAGATATCGGAAACCCC
>BCKM01000005.1:1053250-1107391 GCA_039545415.1 Udeniomyces megalosporus | reverse complement strand
CCCCCCCCCCCCCCCCCCCCCCCCCTCTTTTCCTCCGCTCTAACCATCTATCTCCCTTTTCCCTCAGATGCTTTACCTCATCAACGTCGCCGTCGTCATCATCGGATTCTTCCTCATGGGCGTCGGTCTCTGGGCTTCCGTCATTGGCATCCGACAACAATTCGACTCGGGGGACATTGGTGAGTTACCTTCTTCCTCTCTCTCTCTCTCTCTATCTGCTGCGGCTTGGGTGAGAGTTTGATGAGTACTGATACCCTCGATCCTCCGTGCCCTCTCCCTCTTCAGGAACCGCATTCTCGTGCGCTAGAAACGACGTTTAGAGCCTCTCTCTGACCTTTAAAAAAAAAAAAACAAGCACAACCCCATTCGCTTTCTCTGCTTCTTCCCCCCAACACATACTTGCATCCAACGACTCATCATGGTTCCATCTCACTTCAATTGCATCCTAGATAGCTAGACGTCCTTGGACATCGTGTTCCTTCTCTTTTCTAGACATTTTTAGATGTACGCGTGTGTAAGTTTCTTGGGTGGAGGAACAGACAGGAGGATGCAGAAGCTGCAGATTCATGTGATACCCCAAAGTTTGGGTGGAGAAAGGAAGAAGCCAAGAAAGAACTGGAACAGCCCAGGAACCTCGACGACTTTTGGTGATGAATCGATCTCTGATGACTTATCGACCGAAAGTGGGGGCTTGCTGAGGCTTGTTGTCGAGGATCTTTTCGATCTCGGCGTGAAGTTCGGGAGTGAGCTTGGGGATGACGTCGAGTGCTTTGAGGTTCTCTTCGACTGTTTGTGAAACAAGTACGAAGACAAAAACGACAGCGAGGGCCCCGAGGACGGTGGGGGAGGTGAAGGAAGGAAGAGAAGAACAAGGATGCAAGTCAATGAGAGTCCCGTTCTGCTCAATTCTATTGATGCATGTATATGTGTGCGCGTAGAAAGGAGAGAGAGAAGAGGACAGAAACCAAAGAATTGAGTTCTTACGCTGAGAGACCTTTGTCGCACCCAAGAGGACGGTCGAGACGTTTGGGTTTGAAGCTGCCCAAGCGAGAGCGAGTGAAGCCACGGAGCAATCGATCCTTGATGGAGAACCAAAGAAACAGAGAGCGAGGTAGAGAATGTCAGTGACAAGGTTGGGAGGAGACAAGGGGGTTGGCGCACATCACTGCATTGCCCCAACCATCGGGACAAGTGAGGTTCATAGCGATGGCCAAACGGTTCAGACAAAGAAATAACTTACCCCTCAGCGACTTTGGTCAAGGCTCGGATTTTGTCGAGTTTGGCTTTTCCTTCAGGAGAGTTGAGAGCGGCGACTGAGTCTTTGAAGAATTCCTGGAGAGCGAACGAAAGGGAGCACTTTCAGAGAGACGGAAAGACCGAGAGGAGGAGATAACAAAAAGATGACAATGATACAGACCTTGTTGGTAGCGTATCGAGAGTCCTCTGGGACGCCATCGTTATATTTACCTGTCAACAGGCCGCTTTCCAAAGGAGACCAGATGGTCGATCCGTATCCGTAACGAGACCAGATGTGAGAGTATTCGGCCTCAAATCTGTCTCGATGCAGCATCGAGTAATGCGGCTGATCGGCGGTGGGCGCAATCAGGTTATACTTGTCGGCGACGTGATGAGCTTCCTCGATCTGAGCAGCAGACCATTCCGAGGTACCCCAGTAAAAGGCCTTTCCTTGGTTGATGACGTGCGTGAAGGCTCGAACGGTCTCTTCCATCGGCACCGACTCATCCGGTCGGTGGGCGAAGACGACGTCGACGTAGGGTTGTTGCAATCGAGCCAGACTCTCATCGAGTCCTTCAACGATGTGTTTCCTCGAGAGTCCCCGACTGTTTGGACTCTTGAGTCCGGTTCCAAAGAAAATTTTGGTGGTGAGGACGATATCGGATCGTTTCCAGCCGAGTTCCTTGATGGCGTTTCCCTGAAGACAAGAATGGTTTGTTCGTTGTTAGCTTGCAAGTTCAATGATCAACAGGCTCAGCGCTCATCGACCGGAAATTACCATTTCAACCTCTGAGTTACCGTTGCTGTAAACTTCGGCGTTGTCGAAGAAATTGATACCGGCATCGTAAGCGGACTTCATGAGGTCCTGGGTATCGTCAAGACAAGATCGGATGGCGACACGAGAGGCAGGTACTTGGGATTAGATGAGGAGGCAATGTAGGAGAGGTCGGATTGATTTATAGAGTCCGATGGACGGGTCTCTTCGGATCGAATGTGCGTACCTTGACGATCTGACCGTTTTGGGTGCCACCGACGGTAAGCCATCCACTGGAGTGCCACGGTGGGTGAGATGAGTCAGGGAAGGCAAGGAGGAAGGGGAATCGATGAAAGATGTGATTGGATCGGAAGGACATGATGGGTCAGCGGAGATGAGCGAAGGGAATCGGTGAGTCGGCAAGGGATCTCTCTTCTGACCCGTAGGAGAACTTGGAGACTCGAAGGCCTGATCGACCGAGTCTGGAGAAGATCATCTAGATGGGATGGAAGGGTGAGAGGATGTCAGGCCAGTGTGTGGTTCATGATGGGGTTGTGAGGTGGGTGGGGGGGCTGGATGGGGACTGACGTTCTTTGGGTCATAAGTAGAGGTGGACATGATTGAGAAGAGGCGAATGATGGGGTGTGCTGTGGGTGTAGTGATGGGGTCTGGGAGGGCAGGAAGGAAGGAAGGGAAGGGAAGGGAAGGAGACGGCCAGGGTTCAATAAAGGAAGCGAAGCTAATAGAGGAACGTCATTTTGCGCCATGTGCCAGCGCAGACCAATTCAAGGTAGCCGCAATTCCTTAACAATACCAGTTTTCTTCAAATTTCCCGCTCAAAGAGACCAGATTCTCAGCCCATAATCTACTCATCTATACAACTCTTCTCCTCACATCACTTCTATATACAATCATCAGCTTAGCCTCACACAACCCAGACAACATCTAGCCAGCTTCCTCCCACACGGCTTCTGCCGAATGTTGCATCATTTGATAGATCAAGTGTCCATCAGAAAAAAAATCGAACAGATCCATCGTTCCTACCAACGCCCTCACTGATCCCACCTCCCCATACATCACCTCTAGCCTTCCGAATCTTCCCCACATTCATCCCTTCAACTTCTCCAGCCATCCCTTCCATCGGTACCCCCAAGCTCGCCGCTTCTTCCTCCTGACTCGCGTTCACCTCGCTCCCCCCACCGACACTCGGTTCCTCTCCTGACCCACCCAAAGCTTCCTCTTCGATCCTCATCGTCCTCTTCTCCTCGACGCCTGACTGATTCCTCATCGCTCCTCTTCGACGAAGTTTGATCTTCAACTGGACCAGATCGTCAGCCGTAGCGTCCAAAGCAGGTCGAAACGACGTTGGTAGCGTCGGGTAGATTAAGAATGGACCACCAGATGTTGGTGAATCTGGTGAAGTAGGGGATCCATCGTTGATGGATGAGGAACCGTTGACGTTGGATTGAGTGCGAGGTGGATGGTCGGAGATTGTGGTTGAATAGAGGTCGAGAAGGATTTGGATGATGTCTGATCCATCGACAGAGGAATCGCAGCGAGGAGCGGAGAAGAAAAAGGAGAACCCCGTTGTCAGGCTTCGATGCGAGAGAGATCTGTCGTCGTCGTCGTCGCCCAGAGCAGAGAAGAAAATGAAAAGCGTCCTTACCTTCGATATCTCCCACCTTACACCTATACTTATCCTCCCAGTCGCCTTCCTCTGAGAAAACCTTGACTAAAGCAGAACATCTCTCCCGTTCTGTACTCGGACTATCAACCTCGTAATCAGGTGTAGCCGATCCACCTCGAAGGGAACCGGAGCTTAAGAGAGCTGCTAGATAGATCGATCCAAGTGCGATGTTGTGGGGTGGATAGATGAGAGGAACAGTCGTTCGATTGCTAGTTGAGAGATCCCACAGGTTGGGACAGGATGAGAATCGTGATCGTCAGATGATGGTTCTGGGAATGGGACTCGCCTATCGATGGCTATTCGCCAAGCTGCTTGTGTCGTTCGTTTGCTGACTGACAGTCAGAGAACAGATCTTGATCAGACAACAACGAACTTGTGGGAAGATAATAGATGAACACTTCGAGCAGAAGCTACAAGAGGTTCTCACCATCCAGCGATTTGCCAAACTTGATGACGAATGGGAAGGGCATGTGAACCTTGAAGTTGAAGCATACAGTCTCTAGGATGAGTCGTTCGATGGACAAAAGCTTCGCTCGATCACTCTCGAGCATCTACGATACATGGTCGAGAAGAAGGATGACGCGAGACATCCGAGTCAGGTCGACACCGTTGTCAGAACATACCACTCTAAACCTCATTCGGATCGAAGCTGGTTTGACACTTACATTTTGGTCGACATCTCCCTCTCCCAGAGTACCTATCCCTCCTTTGAGTCCTTTCGCTTTGAGCAAGTCCGGAAATCGAATGGCGAAACTAGCAAGGACAATCTCTCTTGGTTTCTTGAGCGTGTCGTGCAATTTGCAAGACACGTAAAGACACGAAAGCGTCACGTCCTAGGGGATAATGAATTCAAGAGAGGATTATAGTTCAGCGTGTCTCTATTCGACTATCGGGGGAACTAAGGCAAAAGAGTGAGGAACGAACGGTATAGGCAAAGTCCTTTAGTGGAAAGTAGAGGTGAAACCTATGGAACAAGGATTGAGCTGTCGCAATCGTCCTTCTAGGGCTGTACAGTGAGATCATCATCAAGTCAGGCACGATGCTGCGACTTGGTCAAGATGACACGCACAGGAAGGAGAACGAGTTATCCGGAGGGATCGACAAGGAAAGGATAAGACGTACAACCCCAACCTGCCACCAACGTTTTCCACAAAGCTACAAGCGATTTGACAAGATTTCTCTGCTGCACGCTCAGAGAGCTTACCACGTTGCTTCGCTGAGAGGAAGGAAACTTGTGCGGGAGTGAAGTAGGGTCGATGGCGTTTGATGATGGATGAAGGAGTGGTCTGGAAGCTGGATGTCGAGGCGGTCGATGGCATGATGTGGGGTGAGATCTCGATAGTGAAGTCTCTAGCGTTCAAGATCGGGCGACGAGTCGTGGGAACTCGAGGGAGAGGGGAGAGGGGAACTCGTTCGGACCAAAGCGGCTGAAACGAAACAAACGCATTCAACGAGGAAGAATTTTCGTAACCTCTCAAATGGTATCCTTCCCTTTTGTTCAATTTTTCTTTCTTTCTTTCTTTCTTCTTCACCTGACAGTGCGCTCAGTCCATCACGTCATCCAGAGAAAACACTTCGTCGAGGCGCTGATGGTGGGATCCCCGACAACCTAGGTGATCTTCCCATCCTTCCTCCTCCTACTGTCGTTGATTCCATCGTCAGTGGATACTTTTGCTTATTGATCGACCTCTTGATCCCTTGAGAAATAGCGTGAGGATCTCCACCAAACCCTCTTGCCTGCATTTCTTCGATCCAACCTTGTTCGTTCGTCTTGATTTGATAATCTTCCCACCTCGTCGTCGCCCAATATATAGCCCAAAACGCACCCCTCGTAGGTCTTTCCCCTCTCTTCTCCAACTCGGCGAGCGATTCCTCGTGGAGTTCGGTCGCTTCGGATAGACAGCTGTCGAATTTGGTGAGGATGAGAATTCGAGCTTCGTAGAGTTCAGGTGATTGAACGATGTTGGAGGAAAGGAGTTGAGGCATCAGAGCTCGGTAGTAAGAATCCGTCTCGATGTGTTGCATAGAGATGAGGACTTGTCGATAGGATTCAGCATCGGGCGAGATTGACAGATCGGTTGAGATGGCTGAAGGGGAGTGGAGAAAAGTTTGAGACGAGAAGTGAGGAATATTGACGTGAGCCTACGATGCAGAGTGACTCCTTCGGACCTGAACAAAACCCCTTGCTTACCATTAAACGTATCGATAGCTCTCGGGGCGTCCGGAATCAACCCACAAGCTCGAATGATCGCGTTCGCTACACTAACGTCTGCCGACCCATACTCCTCCTTCACCTCCAACAAGTCGTACCACGCCTCATCGCATCGTCTCACCATCGTCGCGACCTCGTTTTCCTCCAGCCGATCTCCTTTGCTCCCTTGGACGCGCCTGATTTTTTCCATCAATTCTTCCCCAACGATCAGATCGCTCAACTCTTCCACGAGTCTCGCATCGTGCATGAACCCTTCCTCTCTCATGATGGTGAGCAAGTGGAAGGCGCTCTTCCGATCGCCTCGAGCGAAAAAATAAACCATCCGGACTCGGTAATTAACGTTTTGAAGATGTCCGGCTAGGATGGGATCGAGGGAGGCGTGAGGTGAGAGCTTGGAGTAGATCTCTTGCCAGAAGGAGGGGTCGAGATCAAAGTCGATCTTGTTCAGGATCTCGAGATAAAGTCCGAGGTCGAGGGTGAGGTAGCCTGGAGCGATGATGTAGTCGTAGAGAGTACGAAGTGCGATGGTAGGCTGGTGATGCGGCAAGAGGAAGGGCGATCTTTTCGTCAATCGTACATACAGAAGAGAGATGAAAGAAGCTAGTCGATACTCACCGATGCACTGTGTTGGGTCAAATGAACGACAATCTGCCTTAACATTCCTCCACTCATCATCTTCCTTCCTTCCGTTGCGGACTCAAAGTCTGCAAGAACGTCCATCGCTGCACTATAGTACCTCGTCATGAGCAACCTCAACACCAGACCCTGGACGATCCATTCTGTCGGTTCGATATCCTGACTTCGAAATTCGGCATAGAGGTAAAGGATTCGATCGAGACTGTCGATGAGGGTATCGCGAAGAGCTCGTCCTTCCTGGAGGTGAACCTCGCGAGGACTTCGACCATCAAGACGAAGATGTGGGACAAGAGCTATTTGGAAGCTGGTCTTGTCGGGCACGAGGGTGGGATGAGAGAGGATGGAATGGACATTTTGAGATAGGTCGTCATGGATGAGAGACATCTAGTGACGGAATTCAAGATGGAGACCGGTAAGTTCGTGGAAGGGAGGTGACAGATCACACGCAATCGATGACCGAGTCAGACTGACCTTCATCAGCGTGTTGAGAGTCTCTCTGCTGACGTCGATGTTGAGCTCCCTTGCGTCGAGATAACAGCCCCAGGCCAGCTCCCATTCCAGGGACCCCCAACTGGCGATCTTGACCTCTTGGCCCTCGACAGGCTGAAATTCCTCTTGTGAATTCTGAGAGGCGTCTACCTTGTCGGCATGGAACATGTTCTGAATCTTTGCCATCGTGCTCCGATCGACCAATGAAGGACGGCCGACTAATGGACTCGCACCGGTAAGCGCGATCCGATCTTGAAGGGCAGCCCAGCAGATGGTGATGACGAGGTTGTACGTTTCCGAAGTAGGCTGAACACCGTCCTCTTGTAGAGAGACGAGCGTGTCGAGTGTGGAGGAGAGACGAGTGAGGACGGGTTGAGCATGGACAGGGCCGATGTAAGGTTGAGGAGTTGGCCGTTGTAGGATCCGGTAGAGATTGTTGTGGGCATGGGTTCGTGTCTCGGCTTGAGGAGAGGATGTGGGGGTTGATGTTGTTTGAGTACGGGAATGGGTTGTTTGAGGATGATTAGTGGTTGGATAGATATGGGTGGTGGTATTGAGGGATCGTTTGAAGGAAGTGGTGGTTCGGATTGTGTGAATGTTGTGCCTATATGAGGAGGATTTTGAGAAGGTGTTGGCTTGATTTGATCGTGCGAATGAGTTGGCGAGATGATAACGTGCAGACTTCATTCGGCGAGGGTGTGTTCGGTGGGTATATCTGGGTTGAGTTCAAGTTCAAGGGGCGATTCCCCTGCCATTTCATCTTTCACCCACCGACTACACCCAATACTACAACCCAACACCACCACCACCACCACCCCCCTCGCTCCATCTCTCAGTCCACCACACCATTGACCACACCTAGACTCCTTCCTTGCCCTAATCCACTTCCCATCCCCCGACGGGTGGACCATCAACAAACTCTTTAACCATGTCCTCCGTTCAGAATAACGTCGCTGCTTCCTCTTTGTCAGTATCGCTTTCCGTTTCCTACATCTCGAATTCTCTCTCCTAAACACCATCCCCTCGCCACTCCACCGAAGCCATCCATCAGCCGTTTGTCGCCCCCGTTTTTTTCAAACAAGCTAACTGGCCATCCTCTCGCTTCCCTCTCTTGTCCTATCCTTCCTTCCTCTTCCTCTCTTCCTCAGCAAATCCCTCCTCAAACGGTCCAAGTTCGCTTCCTTCCAAGCTAACATCGGTCAAGTCTACACTTCTCCCATCGCCCACAAGCAACGATCCGACTGGGGTCTCAAGCATGACATTCCTTCCACCGCTCGAGGATCCAACAAACCTCGACTCGAGAACCTCACCATCTCTGAGATCGATTCCATGCTTGGTTTACCCGTTTGGAAATCGGCAGAGAGACAGGCGAGGTTCATCCGAACCTGGGGTGGAGAAGGCCAAGCGTCGAGGATCATGCCTAGATCGGTTGCTGACCCGAGCGATTGGGCGACCGAGGGTGGGATGATTCGGGAGCCTTGGAGGGAACTCGGTGGTAGAGTCGAGGAAGCAGAGGACGCTGCCATCAGACAGCAAATCGACCAGCAGTACAAGGAATTCGTTCAAGACAAGCTCGGTGCTGTCTTTGACGATGCTCACAACCCCACAGTCCAACCGCTCCTCTTTGATCGATTCGTCTGGAGCAAGACTCGATCCCTCTTTTCCGACGATGAGGGAACCATCTATTACCGATCCAACAATGGTTCAGCTCCCGTCAAGATTGACATGGACCATTATCCCGACACCTCCTCTCGTCCCGAGTCTAAGCCTTCCTCTACTCTTCTCGAGACCGTCACCGACGCCGCTTCATCCCTCACCGAGACCATTGCCGATGCTGCTACCTCCCTCACCGAGTCCATCACCACCGACTCATCCCGTCTCGAGCGACTTCTCGAATCCAACTTCAGCGATCGAGAGCAGTTCCAAGCCTTCAAGGCTCTTTCAGCACTTCCTGACGTCCGAACCGAGTATGCCGCTCGACCTTCTAAGCTGACCGAGGCAGAACTCTCATTCGTACTCGAACATCTCAAATCGAACCCCGAACTCGTTCAAGAATGGGACCAGCTCGTCAAGAGGATGCAAGGCTCAGGTCTCTCGATCGAGGATTGGCGATTGGCAAAGAAGGAGCAGGCTTGGAAGTCTGATCAGTTGAGGATGCCCGCCGAGGAGCAGGCCAAGAGGTCGTTCTTCCTCGATGAAGCTCTCAAGACCCTGGGCGTCCAGGACGCAAAGAGTCTCACGGAGGATCAATGGACTCAGCTCTTTGAGACGGCGGATGCGATGAGGCTGGGCAAGGATACCAAAGCCATCGCCGTTCAGAGAGAGTTTGAGAACGTTGCCGTCGTTTGGAAGCGAAAGGGCAAGACGATGGAAGAGTACCTCGACATCCACCGACCCATCGCTTTCAGTTCGCACGACACTTCTCTCGCTCGGTACAACTCTCCGTCTCGTCGACCTGCTCGAAACTTTGGCCGAGATATCCCTTCTCCTCGACGATCACCCGATATCGAACACATGACTGAAGACAAGTTCCAAGCCTACCTCGATTCACTCAAACGTCTCACCCCCAAGTACCGAGCACACCTTTCCGCCACCATCAACGAAGCTCGAGAGCATAGACGTCGTCAAGCCGCTGGTCTCCCTCCATCTCAAACGTCTCCCCTCTCGAACACCACCCACACCGCTTTCGGTCTCCTCGCAGAGGAAGAAGTCGACCACCTGGCAGAAGCCGAATCCTACCTCTCCTCGATCGAACAACAAAAATTCCAGGACCCATCAGCCAGACCTCAACTTTCCGCTCGTCACCCCACAGGAGGACTCCAATACTCCCTTCCCTCGAAACTCTACGTCTCGCAAATTCAGAGAGCTTCGCCAGGTCATTTCACTGGAAACCGAACCATGGGCCGAAACGCCGATGCTGTCACCCTTCCGACGACCGTCGTAGGAGGTCTCGTCGTTGGTCACGAACCACCCAAAGGATCCCTCACTTCCTTCAACTCTGGAGCTCAAGGGTTGGAAGCATGGGATATCGGGTTGGATGAATCAGGTCAATGGAGAGATCAACTTCGGGATCCTTCCAGAGGTCAATACGATTTCCAAACCTCTTCAGTCTCAATCAACGTTCCACCTAAAGTCGTTCACAAGAGGGATGAGCCCATCGCGGTCAATCTCTTCGAGGTCGGAAGGACGCCGGATCTTCACTTCCAATCACCCAATCCACTCAACGTCAACGTCGTCCAATCCAACAATCAAAGACAACCGAGGTCTCATCACCAGATCAAGAGGATCGTTCAGAGAGCGAACAGCGATACGAGAGATCTTCGAATGGGTGGTTCGTCTGAAGGAGGAGCACTTTCTTCGATGGACTTGGCGGATCGAGCTAGGGGAAACCAAGTTCGATCGAGGAGCATCCTGGACGCTCACAGAGAAGGTCAGATCAAGTTGGGAACTTCGAGTTGGGTTGGAAAGCAACAACAGGGATCATCGACGTTCCGAGGAGGAAATGGAGGAGGAGCCTCGTTGTTTGCCAGGCCGACGGCAACATCGTCGATGGGCGGTAATGGTCAGAGGTCAAGCCCTTTGGGTGGAGATAGAGCTCAGAGAAAGAATGTCTCGAGTCTGTTCGACAGTCTGTAGTAATGGGTTGCTGAAGACCAGAGGATAACATGGATACAGAGACGAGAATGACGGCTTGAGACTAACGATCTGATGTTGCTAACCTGATCCATCTGCTTCTTCGAGCGTGCCTCGACAACACCTGGATGGACAGGGGCAGGGACGGTGAAGGACCGGAACTGCCCCGGAGGGTGACCAACCTTCCTCTTTCCCTCTTCAACTCCCACCCTCACCCCCACTTCCCAGATACCCATGAGCTGCCCTCCGACTTCCCCTGACGATGCGCCCTCTATCCTTCTAGTCTCTCAACTCCTCAATGCAGACCTCGAAATCTACCTTAATCGACTCGCCGCAGAAGATCTCGCCCTCTCCGACATCCTTGTAGCTTCAGATCCGAAGGGAAAGGCCTCAACTCTCACCATGGACGGCATCTCAACCACATCCAATCTGGACCGAGAGACGGAGAAGCTCGTGTTGAAGTTGACGATCCAGGACATGGAGATGGCTGCGAACGGTCAGCCAATCTCTTCTTTTCCGCTTGTTTTGGCTATCGCTCAAGCCCAACTCCTGTCTCTTCATCTAAAGTGACTCTGGCGGAGGAACTCAGTCGACGGGACGATGATCAGCTTCGCTCATTTGCCCAAGATCGACTGACTTCGATCAAACTCGCTTCAGACCAACGTAAGTCTGGAGGGCAAAGGTTCTTGCTCATATTGGACCTAAGCTCATATTGCTGGGCCTCCCTTTTTTCGACTCCCCTTACCATGCTCTTGATTTAGGTCGATCTGACATTGATCATGCTTTCGCTGAAAAGCTGCAAGCCGAAATTGGTGCGGGAAGGAGTGTCAGCGAACAAATTGGGGTAGAGGATATTTTGACATCTGACACGATCGAGCAATTGGTCGTAAGTTGATAGAGTCATGTTCAGCTTCAGGCTCGGTTCTCGCTGACTTTTTTTCTGTTCGTTCTACTCAGACCAAAGACCCTAATTTTGACCCAACAGCTAAAGGCAAGGAAAGGTCGATCGATACTGCTGGGATGGTCCGTAGAAACCTTCTCTCGTTTCGATCGAGATCCAATCGCTCATCATGTCTCTTTACTCGCTTAGGTCTCAGATCTGGCTCTTGAGGCTGAATCAACAACGAATCCAGCACCCACCATCATCCATTCTGATCCGATCTTCCCACCATGCGGGATTTGCTTCGAGCCAACTCGCGCGACCCATGATCCTCGGGCAGCTTCTCAAGCAGCCACTACCTCATCCCATGCCGTCATCTATGGCATGAGACTTGAGTGCAATCATATCTATTGCATCTCATGTCTTGGCACATATCTCAAGAACCAACTCAATGCACCAGAAAGAGGTCAAGCAGTCGTTTTCCCAATCATCTGCCCAGAAGTAAGCTCAAGTTTTCTTTGATTAGCTCAGAGATGATGAGATAGTTGACACCATACCCTTCCAAAGTGTCAAGATGGTCATGATGCGTTGGATGATGACAGGGCAGCAAGGATCTTAGATCCGGAAACGATGCATAGATGGGTTCATCCTTCATCTTTGCCCCTTCATAGATTGCCACACTTGTTTGACCCACTGAATTCTATTCCATGTCAGATCGAACGAAAAGAACTAGAGTCGAAACCAAGAGTAAACCAACCTTCTATTCATGCCGTCGATCAACGGGCTGAGTTACCCATTTACGCTACCCGTTCCAACCCCTCACCTTCACTGCAAGTTTTACTGCCCATACAGAGATTGTAGTGCACTCAACGTCGTTCCCGACGATCCGAACATCACCCGATGCACTTGCTCAACGTGTAATCGTCCTATCTGCGTCCAGTGTCGTTCCATCTACCATGAAGGTGAGTTTATTCTTTTTCACTCAAACATTGCTACCCATAAACACACGCTCTCAACAATTGCATCGCTAATCTGGGGTTTTCCTCAAATTATCTGCTCAGAGTTGACGTGTACTCAATTCCAAGTGAGCAAAATGCTCTTGAAAGTCCATAATGAGACACACTAGACTTACCCACCTCCCTCCCCCCTTTCCGTTTGCTCTCGGTCGTCAGGCTCTACCAGAGGATGAGAAGTCTCCGGAGGATCTGCTGACACTCAAGTTAGCCCAGGCACAAAAATGGCAGAGGTGCCCTGGATGCAAGGTACGAGACGAAGGAGTCTTTTTTTCTTCTTCTCTTGAGGCCATCGTGATTTTTCTTTTCTTTTCTGATCGTATGACTTCTTCCTCTTTCGATTTGTGTCATCGCTGGGCTCGGACGAGATAGGGTCTCGTCGAACTGACCGTCGGCTGTAATCATATGTCGTGAGTCTTGCTCCTCTCCTCTACATACCTCGTTGATTTCTTGTATATGTGTATAGCTCGCGGGAGCGAATAACAAATGTCATCACCGCTCGCAATCTCCGTCAGATGTCACTGTGGCGTTCAGTTTTGTTATAGTAAGGCCTCCTGCTTATGCATACCAATTTGCCTTGTGTCTCATATGGATCATCGAATCAACCCTGGCTAACTTTCTCCGGATGGAAACTTGTTTCATCCTTGTTGACAGACTGTGGGAGCGAGTGGGACAAGAGATCAGGTCGATGTTCAAAGAAGCCTTCTTGTGCCTTCGCGTGGGTGGCTACATAATCCTTTCTGATGGCTTGAGAACCAACAACTGCCCCTCCAGAAGAGTTCCAAAATTGCTAAGAAGCTGGATCCTTCTAATCAGGTATGAAGACCGCCTTTTACTCGGGAATGCTCCTCCTGTCTTGACGACCAACCGACCCGCTGCGGATCTCGCTACTCCAACGATCGCTGCTCCAGTTCTTCGAGGATTGGGTTACAGAGGTGTCGGTGGATTGGGCGACCCGCCAGCTTATGCGCCTCGTGAAATCCAAACAGGTGAGTGAGATTGATGTCCCGTATCGATCCATGAGATGCACGCGCTTATATCATGTCTGAACGGGTCTGATGTCAATCTACTGCCACTCAAATAGGGCCAGGATGGTCATGTTGTGAACGGATTTTCTACTCCGCAGCTGCGATTGCTCAACATCGAGAATCCGTCGGTTGCGACTCATTTCCCCGTGGCGGGCGAACTACGACCATATCCGATTGCTGTGGCAAAACGTTCAACTCGACCTCTGCGAGACAGCAGCATGATGACAGCAAGAGAACGCATTGGTAGCGGTGGGTTCATCCTGCCTCTTCCGCATAGAAAGGTCATAAAACGATCTCTGAAGCTGATCCAACCCAAAAAGCAATAGATCAATCGTTGTCCCAATTAGTTGATTCAATCGTTTTCGCCCCTGATGTCATGCTCTCCTCTCCCCTTGCCGCGAATCGCATTGAGCGATGTCAATGAAATCTCGTCCATTCTTGGCGGTCGCGGGGATTAATTTCAAGCTCATTGAGTCGTGAGGTGGATGGTCTGGACGCTTCACGTCTTGGCTGAATCCTGGTATGATCGACGATGAGATGCGTATCGGAATAATGGTGAGCGGCCAGGACAGTACAAAAGAGAAAGAAATGGGAAAGGAAGAGAGAAAACGGGTCAAGCAGCATGGAATTGGATAGGTAGCCTGTTCTGGGACTTGTTGCCAAGCAGACTGATGGGATCGTGCCCAAAGACTGTGGTGGTTCGTTAGTAGATGTCGGTGGGGCGTGATATCGAAGGATACTGGTTGAGGGCGTGACGTTTTGGCCTTTTGCCGAAAGCCCCTCTGCCTGACGGGGGTCTCCTCAACCTTTCCCTCCTTTCCCCTCCTCGGTTCGATTCCGCGAGCCGTCTGTCGACGAAATCGCTGCACGACCTCATCACTGGCCACTTCCCTCACAGCTCAGCATAGGATATAGCATCTCAACTCGCCGGGCGAATAATACTTTCTTGACACTACGAACCGACATTTCCAGCCACCTTTGGTCTTTTCCTTCAATACCCGTCGCTCCCTCGTCGAGTCTACATCTCCAGCATGCCCTCAATCTCCTCAAATTCTCCAACCTCACCCTCGTTTAATCCTCGTCAACACCACCCATCGCATTCCCATCAGCAGCATCAATTGAACCAACAACAACAACAACAACAACAACATTATCATCATCCACCTCAACCCCAGCAGCAGCATCCTTATTCCCCGACAGACTTCTCCCGTAACTACTCCGACGTCCTTCCAACATCTACCGAACCCGATCCCAATGCCAAATGCGGTGGGTGTAAGAGAAGAATAGAGCAAGATGGGGATGGCGTCGTCGTGAGCTTCGGGTGAGTGTTGTTTGGTTATCGCTCCGGATGCGGTCTTGGAGAAAGCTTGGGCGGCGACAGGCATGTCAGCTCGGCGTAAGCACCTCCCATGCTGTCGGAAAACTATCTGGGTCAATGACTGGACTGTCGACTCGTCGAGGATGATCTCTTGGATCCAGCATGAACGGCTCCGGGGACCAAGCTTACCAAGGTCGTCTCGCCTTCCTCGAACGACAGAAACGCTCTTTTTCACATCGACTGCTTTCGTTGCTCAAAAGTAAGCCCTAAACGGCAACAAATTCAACCCGGTCGCGAGACTGACGATGACATCTCCGGCCGGCTATAGTGTTCGAACAAGGTCACCGCAGACACGAACCTTCTTCTGCTCGGCGATGGAAATCCGGTCTGCTCGAGCTGTAGCTATCAGGTGAGAGTGCCACCTCTTGGATCAGGTTCGGGTACTGGGACTGATATATCTGGTCTCGGTCGCAGTGTTATGTTTGTAAAGAGCCCATCATGGATGAGGCGATAATGACAGGTGAACTCCGCTGCCCCTCTTCTTTCGACATGCTTCAGTGAACGACCACTGAACATCAGCATCTGACATGTTCTCGCAGGCGAGGAGTCGTACCATGCTGCTTGCTTTACTTGTAAACTCTGCAAGAAGCGCATTGATGAGCTTGTTTTCGCCAAGACGTCTGTGGGCATTTACTGCATGGTAAGCCGGCTTTGTTCCCAACGACTGGCACAATCATATATCTGAGATGCTGAATCTTTACCTCTCCTTCCGTTAGGCATGTCATAATGATAGAGTCGCTCGGAATCGGCGGCATGCAGAGGACAAGAGGAAGAGACAGAAGAGGGAACAGGAGAAGCAACGAGCGCGAGAAGTAAGCCGATCAAGACTCGCGAGTACTTGCACCCTGTACGAATCGGATCTTGTTGGTCGCTGAACGATGTTTGTCTTGCGCAGAAGGGAAGCCAACGACCGCTTGAGGCGCCTAAGCCTTCCACAAGTCCAGAAACCCACCTCCCTGCCTCGCCTCTCTCCTCCCTCTCAGTCATGGGCACGCCCCCTGCATCCTCAGTCGATTCTCCAAGCTTACTTCCCCTACCCCAACAGCATTCTCACGCCCACTCACCTCTGGCTGGATCTACCACAAGTCGAAACCAAAACGAATCGGACCACAGTCGCTCGGGCTCACCATTCGATACTAGCTCAAGAACGTCGAGCACCGATCTCCATGCTTCGGGCAGAAAAGATTACAGCCCGGCAGCGAGTGACAGTCGGTTCTCGGACGCCTTTCGACGGAAGAGCGCGGACGTGAACGGAAACAAGCCGGGCCACGGACTCAGCAGCTCGGTTGGATCAGAATCTCTGCTAGGGCTTGGGTTAGGTGTTTCGACGGCGACCTCCAAGGCTGAAAGGCGACGGAGCATCAACCCGATGAGCTATCCGGATCTCTCATCGGCAAAGGCAGGAGACAGATCGACGTTTGGAGCTTCAACCAGCCTCGACTTCCCTTCAACGTCATCATCCGATACCTTCGACTCGAGACCATCGCCTCTCCCCCCTTCCCCTCTGCGGTCATCCTTCACTACCGATCAGCAGCAGCATCGTCCACCTCCCATCTCCTTTTCTTATCAGTCCACCTCCTCCTCGCCTAATTCCCCTCCCTCCGTTCCTCCACTCAATGTCGGCCTCAGACGCTCAGCTTCGCGAGAGGCTAACGGCGCCGTTGACCCGACTGCTCCCCCTTCTCCCAGATGGGCGGGTCCACCCCGAACCTCATCTCTACCCGATTCGCTGGCGAGTCCCGGGTCGACCTCCTCCAACAAAGAGACACTTGGTTTCCCAAGACCTTCACTCAGCTCTCAAGGCGATAGATTACCTGCTTCTAGTAGAGCAGCGAACAAACGCGAGAGCTTTCTTCCACCTGAACGAGTCAGCTCCTCCTCTCGGTCCGGAAGCGTTTCGCCACGCAACCTCGATTTCCCTCGTCAGCGCGACATACCCATCTCTCCTTCGTCTTCCAGCTCGTCATTTTCAGGCTTGGCTACTGATTCTCATCCCTCGACATACCTCGACCAACCTCCATACCGCCCGCTGGCTGAGAACTTTGCCGTCACGGTCAAGCTCGAGGATGATAACGGAGTCGCGCCCCGGACTTCGACTTCTTCCGAACGAGGGACCAGTCCCACTGCCTCCACTGTCGCTCTGCTTGATCCAAATCCGCGACAGAGATCAATCTCCGCGATTTCGTTGGATCCACCTCGCCTCGATGCCCACCGACCTCTGTCCTTTCTCCTGACAGACGATCCCGACTTTGCTCAGCTCTTTCGAGATGTAGATCCCAATTCTAGCAGAGTGAAACATGAGGGGTTCGTCTCATCCGGTCAGTCGGAGCAGATCTCGCCCAGGCTCGAAGAGACTCCTCCTTCGCCGACGGATACCAGCCAGCCCACCATCGATCCACTACCAGACAACACCACCCCGACCCAGGCCAATCTGGCTTCCGGCAGCGGAGAACTCGGTTCTCCGATCCAGACATCCGAATCCACCCGTCTGCCATCTGCTCAACGTTCGTCGCGACCCATCCAGCAACTCTCAGACGGGCGATCAGCCACCTTATCGCCATCATCAGTCAGGCAGCTAGTCTCGTCAATTCGACAAGATTCATCAACTGATGATGTTGATGGACCTGGGGGAGCGGATGGCGAGGCCTGGAGGACTTTGAAGGAGTTGGCGGAGGAAGCCAAGGATGACGGCAAGCCTATCGTGTCTGTTGAGGTTTCGGCACTCGAGTTAGTCTTGGAGGAGGTTCTGCTCAGGAAGCAAAGGCACGACGAGTTGAAAGTCAAGTACGATGGAATCAAGGCAAATCTCATCTTTCTCTACCTCGGCTTACGCCTCACCCTGATGAACGTCGACTGACGTCTCGGTTTCCTCAAAATCTCTTTGGAATCACAGAGGGCAAGTGCTCGCTACATCGAAGGCCTCACAGTCGCCTCGGAAGACTACGAACGTGAAGTCAACGCACGTCGAGAGGTCGAAGCTGAGGTCAAGCGACTTCGAGCTCAGCTCCACGGCCACACGGCTAGACTGTCGCTCATGGATGCCGACACCAAAAGGCAGGATACAATGCAGCGGAGATCGAGAGAGCTTGTCCAGAGCATGCACGGCCTCGAGAAGGATATCTCAAAGCTGAGAGCTGAGAGGGACATGACGCTGGCAGAGGTTGAGGAGTTAGCTTCGAGCTCCAGGTAAGTAGACATCTTCTGAAGTATTACGTTCCTGAAATCAACTCATGAAGGATGCTCTCACGCCCTGCAGAAACGGCAACCTGCTTCAAGCCGCGTCAGCCGAGACGGGCCGATCATCCCCCTCCCAGCAGCCTTCGCTCTCTCGATCGCTTTCGGTCCGACTCGATACTGTCAAGAATCAATACCGAACCGAGCTCGAACCTCTCATGGCAGAGAAAGAACGGCTGACGCGCGAGATCGCCGAACTCACGGACGCTCGACAGGCTCAGCTCGCAGAATCGACGACGCTTCACGCTCGAAACGAAGAACTTGCCGACCTTCAACGAAGTTTGGTTCAGCAAGTCGAAACAGCTCAGGAGGTCATTGAGCGTGCGACTAGGCAAACAAACTTTGGACCCAAGATGCAACAACTCAACTCGAGCGGAAGTACCTTCTCGACCGTCGGCAGAAGCACCCATCCTTCACATTCTCCCTCTCTCTCTTCACTTCCGACTCTCAGTTCTGGTGCGACGAGTGATCGCGATAACACCGAGGAGGTCGCCAAGTATGTCAAGGTCGTCAAACCCGAGCATCTCGAGCCAGCGCCCCAGATTCGAAAGTTCCGGTGGTACAAAGGCGGAAAGGAATCGTCTACTTCCACCTCGACGTCCTCGGCATCCCATCCAAACCCACCTCTCGGTAATTACCAGAGCTCGAAACAAGCCGCTCTCGCTCTCCCGACGCTGATCAGGGAAGTAGCGAGGAAGGGTTCACATGAGGGCTTACCCGCTGGCGGGTCCGGTCCTGGTCTAGTTCATAGCTTCTATCAGCACAACATCCAGACGCTCAGGTTTGTTCGTTGCGAGCACTGCAACGACAAGATGTGGGGACCCATCACTGAGTTGAGGTGTGCCGGTAAGGATTCGGATTTCTTTCCTCCGATCACACCCTAATGACAAAACTGACACTCTGCCGTGCTGGATACGTCTGATCATCAGGATGTGGCGTATATTGTCATGTCAAATGTTCCTCGTCCATCTCGAATCAATGCATCTCATCCAACCAACATTCGGATCATGACGTTCTTCCCCCTCGTGAGTCAACTCGTTGGTTGGATTGTTCGACATGTAGCGATACCACGCTGACGAACTGTCTACCCACCACTTAGCACCCTCAATGTTTGGACGTTCTCTCTCCGATCAGGCTGAGGCAGACGGTCGAGATGTCCCTGTCATCGTCGAAAAGTCGGTCGAAGCTGTTGAGAAAAATGGAGTCGATTTTGAAGGTCGGTTCAACCACATACAATCTGATTGTTGTCGGAGAGGTCATTCATCTAGGAAACTTATTCATCTCGTGGTGTCGCCTCTCTAGGTATCTACCGAAAGTCGGGTGGAGCAGGATTAAGCAAGAGCATCAGGACTTTGTTCGAACGAGGCGACTACGATGCCTTCGATCTCATGGACCAAGATCGGTGAGTTTCATCATCCACTCAACGCATCAATGCCCAGGGAACGTTTGGCTAACGACTCATGGGCGACCTTTCACTAACAATCAAGTTTCAACGATATGGCGGCCATCACTTCGAATCTCAAAACCTACTTCCGAGAACTACCCGATCCCCTCTTCACATTTGCTCTACATGAAGCATTCTGTTCTGCAGCTAGTACGTACTCGTCCGCCCAAGCAAAATAAAACTCATGAGCGTTCAGCCTCAATCCTGATATGCCTCCTCCCCGCTTGACTCAACGTTTAGTGGTCCGTGATGTCAGCAAGAAACGAGTCGCATTCGAAAATCTCATCAAGCAACTACCCAAACCTCATTACGATACCCTAAGATTCTTTGCTCTCCACCTTCATATGTTGACATTCAATGAGGAAAACAAGATGTCGGCGAGGACGTTTGGCACTGTCTTTGGTCGTGAGTTGACCTTTCCTTCCTCTCTAATCGCCGTTGCCTAGACATCAGAGTCGCTGACGACGTGTTTGATCAGCGACGCTCATGAAATCTTCAGACAAGACCGTCGAGTTCACCACGGAGGACATGGCTGGCAAACACGCGACGGTCGAATGGGTCATCGAACAAGCTCCAAACCTCTTCCATTCTGGCGAGTAAGGTGCAAGAACAGAAAGCGAGCGATGGGAGGGAGTCTCGTCTTTTTTCTACTTCTTCCTCTTCTTCTTCTTTCTATTCTGTCTGCTCTCCGCTACACCTTTCCTTTGCTTGCCTATCTTACCCCAACGAGACCTTTGATTCGTTTCCTGCTTCCTTTCCTCATGTCATCTTGTGGTATCTCTCTCTTGATTTCATTTTGTTTCGTCTCTGTTTACGTGGTTTACGGACTCGGTTTTTTTTTTTTTGTCTTTCTTTCTTGCTCGTCCCTCTCCCTTCGTTTCTTTGCTTTCATTCCGAAATTCACCTTCCTTGCTCTTTCTTTCGCATGCACATTCATGTCTAGAGAACATCACGTCTTGTCCCGACCACKGGGGGGGGGGGGGGGCTAGAGTAGGAGAGGAGAGGAAGAAATGAAGAGACTACGTTCAGGTAAAGAGGGTATGCGTATATCTGCCCGTAGACTTCGAGGAGGGGACGGGACGGAAGAGAAATGCAAGAAGAATCGACTCCCAGGTCAAGCCGACAAGAAGAATCACAAGTAAATGAAACCAGCGATCGACGCGACGACGATCCAATTAAACGAACACTCTTTCCCAAGTTCAACACCCTTGGAAGCAGTCTGAACCCTCTGCGATGATCCGATGATCGAAGAGGTAGTAGACGAAGAAGAAGAAGAGGCCGTGCTAGCAGACTGAATGGCTGGAGCGGTAGTAGTGGTCGAAGAATCTGATGATGAAGAGCTCGCGGAGGTGGCAGAGATGGATATCGATGATGACCATGACGACGACGACGACGACGACGATATAGAAGATGGGTCATTTCCAGCATTCGAGGTTTGAGGAAAGAATGAAGGATCGCTGGCGGTACTACTGCTGATAATCGAATCGGGTTCGAAGTCGGTCATGGAGGGTGTAGGAGGTGAATAAGACGAGGTATCCAAGGTTTTAGCGGAGACTGAGAACCCAGCGGCGTTACACTCAGAGATGATTACTTGGATCAGGGGAGGGGCAAAGGAATCGAACGAAGAGTTTAGCTTTGGAGGATCAGGTAAGGGATAAGGAAAAGAAAGGACGAACGGTCTGATGAACTTTGGAATTCAAATGAGGAGTTTGGGTTTCCATCGTTGTTGGCTTGACAGCTGAGACAAATCGTGAGACGTTGAAGGAGGTCATCTTGGCAGATGCATTCGTCTGGAAGGAAGAGGAGAGGGGCGACCGAGGGCGGACACGTCAAGAGAAGGAACAGGTGGCGTCAACTTTCTTCTCGATACATGATCGAGGATCATCTCGAAAGACCTGATTTGAAGGGAAATCAAGTTGGACGAACCGATAGGTACATTCAGCTCCGAGGAACCAGCAGCTCCAGGATTCTGAGCCACACAAATATCGGTCCGAGTGTAAGTCTCTTGGCATCCATCGCAGTTCTCGAGATCGGCCGTAGAATCATCTTGGCGAACGACGATGAATCGATCATCCAATTGATGATGCGGGGGGGAATGATGGTGACTGTTGATATTGTTGCTGTCATTGTTGAAAGCGACCATTGTTGGGATGAGCCAGGAGGTGAGCAGAAGCAGTGAGGTGAACCAACGCATCTTTGGTAACAAAACAAATAACCCGAAAAGATGACAACACTGGTTGAAAGACCCGAGAAGGGACTGAGGACCTTAAGGGAGCGTCTGGGAATCCGTCGCCTCTCTCAGATTCGGTTAGCCGACATCAATGCATCATCCTCTGAGACTCGAGAACCAAGAACAAGTATCATTTAAGAAATCTCAGAACGTAGAGAAAGACGACGATTAAGGTATCACCTCTGATGATTTTACGGAGAAATCAAGAACACACGAAAAGAATCAGGTCCAAGCGAAGAAAGAGCGGATTAAAACGGGAAAGGAAAGTGTGAGTGAAACGGCCATGTTTCCCTTCTTTTAGTGTCTTTTACAGGACGCGTGCTGCTCCTAATACTACCGTTCCAGCGAGTACGACGATCTTCGCTAACCCAAGTTCAGCTGCCTCCTTTGCATGCGATGTAGTTCCCGTGGACCCTGGCATAGGTGATGGACTGATCATCGTTCCACCTCCGCTGTGGTACGAGTAGTAGGCTTCTGTGCTCTTGGAAAGCCAAGACGTCGTTGGAGTCGATGGACCGGTACCTGTGGAGTTGGCGATGGCGGTAGAGGAAGGGGTCGATGCCGAACCGGACGGTGCGGGAATGATGACGGCGTCGACGGAGAAGCCAGCACTATTGCAAGCCTGAACGAGACCTGCGAGAAACAAAGGTAAACACACTCTTCAGCTTCACGTTGAGAGGTGCAGATGATAGGGTACCTGTGGGGAACAAACCCGTCATCCCGGTCTGCATCAAGTTTTGATCTCCTCCGTTTTTCTCAACGGAGCATGTAAAGCATGTCGTGACCTGTTGCATAACCTTGTTATCGCACATGCAGGCATCTGTATCGTCGCCACAATGGAACGGGAAACAGAAAGCAAGATCGAGTCAGTTGTGAACGAGGTTACTCCCATCAGACGTCCCCTTCCTCGAGCCTAAGTCCGAGGGACGAACCGATCGGGACATAGAACTCATTTTCGCTTCCAGTCTGGTTGGCAGCGACACAATTTTGAGTCGTCTTGAATGATACGAGGCAAGAGTCGCAATTGGCAAATTTGCTCAGGTCGGTGCCGGGTGCGAGCTGTCGTCCGATCAGAGAACTGGCTGAAGGATGGGATCTAGGTTGAAAGTGTCTCCTTGTATCGAGTCGGGCGGGACCCGCTCTAAGAGCCAGGGCTGAGGGGATGAGGGTAGCTAGAAGCGGCAAAAGAAGGAGCAAAGGGGATCGAGGAGAGGGCATCATGGTGTCTGGAAGATGATAGAGCAGGCTGCTGGTGGCGTGTTGAGGTCAAAGGTAAAGGATCGTGGTGGAGATGAAGAGGTGGAGTGAATGGAAAAGGGTGTGAAGATCGGACCGGAAAAAAAGGAACAGAAGATTCGAGTTGAGTTGAGTTCGAAATAAGGTATACGACAGGGGTTCCCTTCTCCTGGACGGGTGCAAGACATTCACTCAGGGATCAATAACAGGAGGTGAGTTCCCCCTCTTTGCCCTGCTCAAGATAAACATGCTGTTGGACGTGAAGAAGCTCTAGGCCCTGTACTGCGAAAAGAAACGAGAAAGGGGAGGTGAATCCGAGTGCAGCGAGTTCGAGCGTCATACCAAGTATGAAAAGCATAATATAAGTATGATACCAGACCAGTAGTTGACAAGCGGAGAGCGGGATGACGGGGGAAAGATAAGATCGTGAAGAAACAAGAGTGGGAACCTGAATCGTCCCAACAACCCATCAAGACAACGCCGCGATTCCTCCAGCCAGGACACCAAGAAGAACGACCCATGTCCCTGTGAGTCCAACCATTTGAGAAGATCCAGCCGAGGCCGCCTTAGCAGCAGACGCAGATGCAACGGCCGCATCGAATGCGTTGAGTGAGTGAGTCGCTTTGTAGCTGAACTCGGCTTCGACACTCTTCGACAGGAATTGCGTCGTCTTGGATCCAGCGACGACAGTGATGGGCGTGGGTGATTTGGAAGCAGTGGACGGAAGTGGAATGGTGACCTCTGCGAGATCGAACCCTGCGTCATGGCAAGCATGGACGAGACCTGAGAGAAGATCGTCATCAGCGTCCATCAACCTTGCATCGAAAGATGGCTGATGAGGAAGAGATACTCACTGGTCATGCCGTATTGGTTGAGATCATGGAGACCTGCATCAGCACTTTCCGAGCAAGTGAAACAGGCGATGAGACCAGCCATGACTTCTTGGGTACAAGTGCAAGAGTCTGACCAAATGAAGGGCAAGCAACCGGTTCAGGACCTCGAACACGATTCATCGAATGCCCGAACAGGGTCCTTACCGATAGGAAGCTTCCATTGGTTGTTGGTTCCCTCTGGATTGGCATCCATGCATACGTGTCGAGTATCGTAACTCGTCATGCAGACCCCACAGCCCTCAGCGTGAGCGGCATCGGGCCCGAGTCCCCCATCTTCTCCGCCGGGATTCTGTCGCGAGATGAGATGGTGAGCCTTGAGGGAGTTCGAGTGGCTGGGAATGAATTGGTTGGCAAGGTGGATGGAGCCTGAATCGGCGGCCAGCGTCGAGGATGGGAACAGGGTAACGAGAGACACGAGGGGGAGGAAGGTCACGATCTGAGGAACAATCATGGTATCGAATTTGACAATGAAGGTGGACAATGAAAGAGCGTGTTGTTTGGGTCGTGGAAAGTCAAGAGGTTATATGAGGAAGAGGTCTATCCGACAAAAGACAACAAGGTTCAGCTCTGGTACGGGGGCCGAGTTCGGACTATGAAGGACTGACTTGGGTATGAGATGGAGATGCAGGACAGAAGGCAGATGTCGGGTGAGGTATTTCGTTGATGATGGAGAGAAAGACGACGCTGGGCAAGGCACCTTGAATTGCGTCGAGACCCAAATGAGCCAAGCATCCGAGAGAGAAAGCCAAGAGGACAAACATCCTTCCAAAGGCGACTTGAGTTGGGGCAAGGTTGTTAAGGCAACATCTAATCAATGTCAGCACTTTGGTTTCCCTCGACCATCTATCGTACGAGTCATCAAGAGAAGGGATGATCGGAGAGATGGTCGTCGGCGCGTCTTGCAGTCGATTTGGCCAAGATGAAATCGATCGAGTTTGGCAACGCGTCTCACTCTGGTGAGGTATTTTGTCCTTCTTGGTAATATGCCCACGACTGCGTGAGGGATACCCAGAGCACCTTGCTGCTTCTTCTGATCGGCACTGGCTCACTCGACAGAAAAACTCGTAAAGTCATCACGCTAATCCATCAAAATTACCAAGATAATTAATGACAAAGCAACGATGGATGAGGTATACATGAGCCAGGATCGTACATAGAGGATTCAGGCAAGAAGACCAAGATGATGTGAGAACTAAATTAAAGCTGATACACCTCAAGCAAGTAAAAAGTGAACGCAGCCGATCGCCAAAGGCCCAAATGTGAGCAACTTCCAGGACAACTTTGTCGCCATGAATCCAGCAGATGTGACGCTCGATGAGGCCGAGGGAGAGGGTGTAGTGTGAGCACGCGTCATAGAGGGTTCCATTTGCGAGGTCGAGGTGGAAGTGACGGGTGGACCGAGAGTGCTCTCTGGGTGAGATGGCAACGAGGTGGGCATAGCTGAGGATGGGGTGGTGATGGAGACTTTATCTAATGGGAATCCAGCTGCTGAGCAGCCATTCACGAAGTCTACATTAGACCAAGCATCGGCAGGAGAAGAACAATGACGGCAAGTCAGTGAAAGATCGAGCATGCGAAGCCGTGTTACCCCCAATAGATTTACTCGCCATCTACGTCCGATTGGAGGCCCTGCGTGATATAGTCAGGGCCGGCATAGCACGTAGAGCATGTTACGAGCTCTTGGAGGATCTCTTGCTTGCAGACACAATTGGCTGGGGGAACCCGTTTCAATGCGTCAGATGAAGTCGCTACGCTCAACCTGAGTGTGGCACTCACTAGGCTGCATGCTCACGTCCCGCGCCGAATGTAAGGGTTGCATCCCGGTGCATGAGGTGATGGTGTCCGTCAGAGTGGTGCATGCATCGCAAGCCGGTCCCAAGCTCGACGAGCCAGAGCCCGCATCTGCCACCTGACGGATGCCGAGGGAGAGGGCGTGAGTGAAGGAGAGCAATGAAAGGAGGGTAAGGGCGAAGGTTGCAAAAGAATGTTTCATGTTGGAGGACTGTGCTGAATGAGTGTGATAGCCTGAAGATGACTAGAGTGATTGTCAAAGAGGAAGGGATGAGGGGAGAAGGAAGAGGTGAAAATCATTGAAAGGAGAGTTTTTGATCTTGACAGGGGCTAATCAAGTTTGTCAACCCCATTTTGGAACGCCAAGACTTGGTTGAACAGCTAGATCTCCGTGGATTCGTGCCTCGTCAGCGAAAAGTGGATCAAGTTTAGGGGTAGGTGAGTATGCGGGCCGGACGAGAAGTCTTGAACAAGAAAACATCAGTCGTATTTATAGCCAGCAACCTAGGGCAACAACAAAATTTCACAGGAAGAGGGAAGAGAAGCAAGATAATCAACCAGAAAGTACAACCTCAGTCCCTTCCTCGTCTGAATCCTTAGCTTCGACGTCAAACTCCTCGACGACTTCAGTCTCGACCGTGACCATGATAGCTCTGTCATCGAAACGTGCTCTTTCCATTTCTTCAGCTTCTTGCTCGACCGAGGTTGGGGGATAGTTTGAGAACGATCGACTTTCGGTGTTGGCGAACTCGGCCGGCTTCTGTGTGAAAGTGAGGATGGGACTAGCGTGATGGACCTCGTCGTCAGGGTGAAGGGAAGCGAGAGAAGAGGCTTCAACGGTGCCGGAGGATGAAGGTGACTTTGGGGTTCCCTTTCCGTCGTCGAGCTGATGCTCCAGACGCTGCAGGTTCGACCTGACCTTGTTGCGGCGTCGGGGGTGGTTGCAGAGGACGAGGTCTTGGAGACCGACCAGAAAGGCGTTAAGGCCAGTGAAGTAAGCGGCCAGAACGTCAGGCTGAGTAGAAAAGATGATGGCGATGATGGTTCCTCGCTGTATCGCGCGCAAGCAGAAAAGTGTTAGTCCACATCAAGAACGACAAGTCTGAGTCCTTTACTCACAGTAGCGATGTAACATCGAATCGTTCGGGTCAGCTCAGGATGAGTCAAGAGGACAGAAGTAAGAGTGAGGTTGACCTTTAGATCCACGATAGTTTAGCCTTGATTTGTTAGAGCCTTGTCACTAAAAAAGTGGAGCACTGACCAGATGGAACGATCCAAGCGCACCGACTCGTGCTGCCAGCCCCCAGTCTCCCGCGTTGAGCGATCTTGCCTTCGAGCGAGTTGAGTGTTTGAAATAGACCGAGGGTCCGGTCGAAGTTGATGTCGTGACGGGAGAAGGAGAGAATTGAGATGGAATTGATGCTGAAACGTTATTTGGATCTCCGGCTCCAAAGCGAGATCGACTGACACGGTAAGATTGAGGGGATTTATGCGCTCGATATCGAATAAGGATGAAACCGATCACGACTAAGGGGTGAAGGTGCAGAAAATCGTGGTTTAGTCAGGCAAGATCTCCCAAGTAGACGGTACTTACGATCAACGAGACATGTCAATAATAGGCAGAGAAATGTCATCCAGTAGATGAAGTTCAGGAACATGGGCCAGTCGATGGCGGTGATCAGGCCAATCTGTTTGAGGATTGCACGATCACGACTGACGGCTACCAAGCAGGAGATGCACAAGACAGTGTACATGATCCAAGGTGAGCTGATGATCTACAATCATGGACATAAACGACGTGAGCGAGATAGCTGGATGCCGACTGTTCCGGGACTAAGCGAGAAGAAGAAACGACGACGCACAAAGTACGTGAAGGCCCTTGTACCACTAAGTTGTTGGAGCCTTGATGTGGGTGAAAGGATCTTGAGGCACATGAGTGCGGCGAGCATCATGTCACACTATTGGTTATCGGACGGTTCAGCTCGAGCTACTCAGCAGAAGAATTGCACGGAAGCAAGGCGATAGACTTGCCCAGCATGCTACTACGCCCCCGGAGAGGCCGAACGCAGCTTGAACTATGCCGACGGGATAAGTTGGGCCCTGTTAATATAAGTCGAGGCAGAGTGAGTCAAAGTTTTGGCTCCAAAGTGTGCCTTCTAAGACCAAAAGAGAAAGATGCCCACCTCTGTCATTGATCCTCCGGCTTCGAGGAAACTGGGTCAGGCAGTAGATGAACAATCATGTCAGTTAGTGGTCACTCTATGAGAGGACAAGTCGGCACAGACGAAAACAGACGGACGTCAGGATGTTCGAGAGCGAGTAAAGGGCGTTGAACGACAAGTAGGTGTAGAGGAAAGGGTGGCGACGGATCTAGAGTTTGGTGCGACATATGATCACGTTTTTGAGGGGACACTCGTGATGCGTGCGACAGTCGAGAGGATCCCAAGAGGACTTACGGCAGGAGCAAGCCAGATGGTCAACATGAGCACCGAACACGAAACGATACTGACGATGTGCATCGACATGTATGCGATCTGTTGAGATGTGGGGGGGAAGCGTATGTCCGCATAGAACGGACTGATGGGAGTGTGAACGGCAAGTGGAAAACGTTACGCGACAGAGATGATCGTCAAGACTAGCGAACTAATCTTACACAACAGCGATTCGACCGTTAGAGGTTGGAGCAGCGGGTGATGGCGGGGACGACATGGCAGCGAAAAGAAGCAGATGAAGGTTGGGGTCAGATCACAAACAGAGTAATGTTTGAGGGGGAGACCGGTCCTAACTTCGTTGGGTCAGTCACGTTCAAAGAAAAGAAGCAAACGAGAAGGGAAGGAGGGCTCGGATCCAAACTGAAAGTGATGTGGAGGCGTTAGTATTTTGGGGTCGGTTTCTCGTGCAGCTGGTTCGCGCAGATTTGAGTAAAAAAGCACTGGAGATAGGGGAAGGCTGGATATCAGTGCAGTGTGCAGCGAGAAGAAGTATACATAAAGTGATTATCATCAAACGGCTGAACGCGTCGAGTGTTACAACGGAGAGTGGCCCATGAGGGTCGCTTGTACAGGAAAGAATGAAGAAGGTAGTTAAGAGAAGGAGCTGATAGATAAAATGGGTGAAGCAGGACAGGAGAAAAACCCAGACGACCGACGTCAGGAAGCGATACTATGAACAGTCAAGGCGCCCTTTCCTCGTGAACCTCGACCTCGACGCTGATCATGACACCATGTGTCGCTCTGTCTCCATTAGAGAGCATCCTGTCTCGAGTGGCGTACTCGCTAACTTCCTTCTCGAGATGAGCGATTCCGACACCGTCGTCGCTCGCCTTGGACTTGAGAGAGGGTGACGATATGAGGGTCGCAGAATTAGCGTAGATAGTAGAAGACGAAGATGAAGAGTTTTGTCGGTTTCGGAACGAGCTGATGGCAGTGATGGGGTGAAGGATGCACGAGACGACGGCGACATAGACGTCACGGGAACCGGCAAGAGTAGAGAGGTAGCAGTAGAGGACGTCTGGCTGACTGGAGAAAATCAAGAAGATGATTGTTCCCCTCTGTAAGAGGAGCGAAAGAGATTGCGTCAGCGAAGACGGCCTGGATGTCGAGAGGCGTTGTAATGTTCACGTACCGATGCACCGTACATCAACACTGGTCCGGCCCAGAGCTTCCTCGCTACGATAAGAGCGTTGAGAATCATGTTGACAGTGAAGAACAATCCAAGTGCTACGACCCTAATTGCTAAACCGACGTTTCGAGGGTGCATCGCCTTGAGGGCTCGCAGATTGTTGTTTGGTCTCGAGGCCAGCGACTCTGAGAACGGGTCTTTGTAGGTGTTGATGGGTTGGTCAGAGAGGGATGAGCTAGAGTTGAAAAGGGTCCGGCGATAGTGGTACCGAATCAGACAGGCCCCCATGGACACTATTGTAGCAAGAGGGCGAACAGACGATGATTTGAATATGTCTGAATGGAGATGGGATTCCGACTTTAGTGACTCACGATCGACTATAGTGGTGCAAGCAAAGAGGATGAGCGTGACGACGTAGTACATGTCGAGAAGGGATGGAATCGCGAGAAAGCAGATGAGACCTTGGTGCTGCACGCGCGTATGGTCGTCGAGGATGAGCTAACAAACGACGACGAGACGATCCATCAGTGAGAGGCTGTAGGGCGTTAGAACGGACGTAACTACTCACTGCTACGCCCGTCAAGGAGATGGCGACAAAAAAGAACCAAGGCGAGAGGAGGATGAAAAGATTGACTGAACGCGATTCGCTCCATCTGGACAGCCGACTTTCTACCGGGACTGTTTTCATGAACATTAGCGAAGCGAGCATCAGGTCGGACTACCAGGGTCGCGAACGAAAGGGAGAATGACGAGGTGAGCTAAAGGAATTCTTGGACTTGTGCCAGAATCTGTCGACTCACGTATGCAGCAACGGTTCCTCCTGCAAATGAGACACTAGCTTGAGTGACGGCTAGTGGTAAGATAGGAAGCTGGGTGATGTGGCCGCCAGCCGGAATGAGTGAAATGACGGTCGAAGCAGAGTAGCATGCCGACAAGAGTAGGTAGGTGATCTAATCAGAGGAAGGGATAAGGTCAGACGAACTATCTCGCGTTTAGCTAGACGGGATCTACATGGACTTGCAATGAAAGGATGCCTTTTGATGGTCGAGGAACAGGCGATTGTAAGTGCGAGGGTAATTGTGAGGACGAGACTGAGAAGCTCGAGCGAAAGGAACGTTGTTTGGATGGATTTTGGAGGGTAGAACGCTGTTCCTGAGAAGGGACTGGGGTATAGGAATGAACGGCGAACGGAAGGACGTAGACTTCAGCTTGGGCAGAGGCAGTAGGATGGAGGTAGAACTCGAGGGCGAGCACAAACACGATGGTGTTGGGTGGAATAACGCCCGGTTGGGGAGAGGCTGGGTCCATGTCGAGCGATAGTATGTTATGCCTGTCTAAGATCTGGTCTCGAAGGGGAGAGTGAGAAGGATACTGAGGCGAGTGGAGGAGAAGAAAGCGAAAGAGGAAGAGGAAGAGGAAGAGGAAGAGGGAGAAGGAGAAGGAGGGCTTTTGTCGGTGAGAGCCCGATTTATGAGGCAATTTTGGATCGAAGTTAAATCTCGAGCGCCCCCACGAACAGAAGGGAATCGAAGAGAACGGAACGGAAGGGGGGGCGTCCCGCGTGATTCAGGGCAGATTTATCTCGGTCGATTTCGTTAGCCAAAAATCTCCGGAGAAATCGGCGCGAGAGAAGGAAAGAGCGGGAGATCTCTCCGGCCTCACGTATCGGAGACGTCTTCAAGGAGGATTTTACGGAGGAGGAACACAAAGTTCGGGTCACTCGGCGTCCTATCAAAACGGATGGTCAGTCGATTGAATTCCCTCCTTCATACAGACTCCTCTCGTTAGAGCCCCACATGGTCAGCGATATGATCCGTCAAAGGTCTCGATCATGTGTGCTCAGATCATCACTCGACATAGTCCTTCGGAACATCGAGCCCGACTCTCCTTGCCGTCGCCTTCGTCCTCTCCTGAACAGACATGCCATGCGTCGGATTGTATCGCTCCAGGAGATCCTGATGGTTTGAATCAACGGCAAGACTCAGTTAACACATTGGCCGCGAGCGCAAGGCTAGAAGATCACTTCCTTACCTTGTGAAGTCGCTGACTTTTGAGGAACGCAGCCATCTCGAGTAGCTCCGTTGCTCTGGCAGCGTACGTCTCGGATGCTATCGGCTCGGAAGCTGAGGTGGGAAGTGTGGGCAGTTCTTGGACGAGAGAGCGGAGGTAGGCTTGGAGCGAGGCATTGCGCTTGGGACGAGGTTGGATGGCCTGAAGCGGAGGGGGAAGGAGATGAGCAGGGTGGATCATCGATCGGGCCTGTATACGTTGTGAAGGACTGACAGATTTGTTGAACTGTCTGAGAAGGGACCTGTAGACTTGAGGGGGCGTTGGGGTCGTCATGGTATCGATGATGGAGAGTCAAGTATCGTCGTCGTCGTCGTCGTTGACCGAAATCATCCCCACATTTCCAAGGAAGCCCCCTTACTCATAGCTCTATCGATTCAACCATCATCTCCACCTCTTTTATATCCTCAGCATTCGTGAAAGCCTCTTCATGATTATCACCTTAGGTCTCAACACCACATCAACACTCAACCCTCTCGACACAGTCTCCGTCTTACCACCCACTCGTGTGGATACCGTCCTCGGGGTCGACGAGATTGTTTGGACCTCTTTTGGAGCTACCATTGGTCTAGGTGAGAATCGGAGGGATATTTGACAGTTGACACCCTATTGGAAAGTGTTTCAGAATAGGCCTCTTAGGATTTGCCAAGGCAAACTACGTCGCGTCTAACTCTGCCCCCTCATTTCATTCAGTCTTCAACCCTAGGTCCTATAGGATTTGGGGGTTTTCTCCTTCACCAGTCCATGAGGGACTAACTATCTCCACTGATCTCAAGATTCCTTCGGACCTGCATCCAAAATCTTTCATCGGACGGGATTCGTTGGAGATGATCTTAGCGCTAGATGGAAATGTGTATACGCCGCGTCTTGATGACCAAGGAGAAATCTCATGGTACAAGGAGGAAAGACTAGATGGCCCATGGACTGACCTGGCCGTGATGGGTACGGGAGAATGGGTCGGCATACATCGTACGTCTGTCGTCTGATGCAGACGTCTGCGGTTGCTCACTGATGCCCACCTTCACAGGAACCAGTCAACACAAGATCTGCAAATCCGACTCGCTCGAGACACTGTTCCCTTCCGCGGAGCTCAACCCGGATCGATCGCCTTCGCAAACTTCACTGCGACCATCATGCCATTCACCCTCAGGTCGTCCGCTGCCGTCCTTCTCATCGTTGTACCCGTCAACCTCACATGTCCTCATCCGTCCCGATTCTCAGTCATCATTCTTGTCGCCGCCCCATGCGTGTGGATCCAACCTTCACTCTCAACTCTCCATGCCTTTCAAAGGGTCGTCTGTCACGCAATCCAACGCTCACTCTGTACCCATCAATATCGACCCTACGCCAATTGACCACCTTCAGACCTCTGGGAATCATTCATGTCTCCTCACGAGAGACAAAAATTTGTATGTGTGGGGTGGCCAATTTGGTCCAATCTCCGACCCAATAGATCCGCCATCGAGGATTATTGAACAGCCAGGTGAAGAACCAGACACGGACGACGACGAGGCAGACATCTTGACTGGTGCTGTCTCAATGACAGGTGGTGTGATGCTGGGGCTCACGGATGGGAGAATAGTCCAGAGGGGCATCACACGAGCCGATCTGGAGCCAGTCTTGAGGCTCGAGAGAGCCAGCCAAAGGAAATCAAGCGCTGCGGACGGCTGGGACACATGGGAATCGGTGGAAGGCCTCTCAGAGTTGCTGGAAGTCGAGACAAGGTCAAGACTAGTGCGATTCGGATCGGAAGGTGGAACGAGGTGGCTGATCAAGTCGATCCATGTCGGGTGCGAAGGGAGGGGATGGTTCCTTTGTTTTGATTGGTGCTGATGTCGATGTAATGAACCGAATGGTGTGCGTTGGGCAGGATGAACAGGGAGATATGCTGTTAAGCTGAATACGATCTTAGTAGGAAGATAGAAGGAAGATGAGCTGAACGTGAAGGTTAGCAGCCCGACTCCAAGGCAACTTGGATTCGATCGACTTCGCATCTCAGCTCCTTCCTCCCAAGTCCTCCTAACCCTCGTGTTGCCAAAGATACTCACTGAACGCTCTGCTCTCCGACGTCACTCCTCAAGTCTATCTCGAATTAAGCATCCATCCAGATTCCCCAAACACCTTGTTCACCGCCGTCAGCCCTCCCGTTCCTTCCCCCGACTACCTCCCTGTCCTTCATCCGGGCAGCCTCCTCTGCCGTCATGAGTCGACCTGGTTCGTGGTATTCTGAAGACCGCTCACGGTCCGGATACAGTAACGGCTACCCGGATGACCTTCTCCCTCAGTTCGCTACCCCGGCCAATCGACAACTCCCCTTGACGCCATCTCACCCTCCGTACGACACCGCTACCTCGCCCACGTCGCTTGCGCTTGCCAATCGCATCACTTGGACGGGATCATCTACTGCTGCTTTGGGCGGAGATGCGTCCGCTCTATCATCGTACCCTAATCAACAGCACCATCATCAACCGGCGCCTCCTCCTTCTGGTCATTCCCTCGCCTCATCGTTCAGTCTCGCTCGCTCTGCCTCTCTCGGCGGTTCAAGGAAGAAAGATGCATTCGGCAACCAGATGGATGATGTCGAGGCTGCTCTAGGCTATAGCGATGGTTCTGGAGCTGGAGCCAGAGGGAGCTGGACTTCGCCGGGGAGATCAGGACCGGGCGGTTCGGCAGGATACACAGCCAGAGGCGGAGGTCAACAGCACGCCAAACAGACTTCTTCTTATGGAACTGGAAGGATGGTCGTTGGAGAACTCTATCCATCTTCCATGACCGGTGAAGGTCTCGAGAGGACCGGTCTCGCAGCACCGCCGTCCGACGCTTCATCTCCGCTTAATCGACGCGCACCTCTTTCTCCTGGATCGCATTCATCTTCGTTGTCCACCCATCGTCTGTCCACTCAGCATCCACCACCACCTCCACCAGCATTTTACAGCTCTCAGCAACAGCAGCAGCAAGCTCCACCTCCCGCGGCTGCTTCATCATCTTCAACCGCCGCCTCGGTCTACAATCCGTATATGCCTCGTTCTCATCCTTCACAGCCTCCATTACAGCAGCAAAAACAACAACAACAGCAGTTCCAATCAGCCTTCACTGTCACTTCGAGTTCTAATCCGTCTACTTCAAACCATCCGGCGGTGTCACCCGCGAGAGGTCCCCGACCGCCTTCATCTCGTCCGCCCTCTCAGGTCGGCATGAGCATGTCCCCTCTTCCTCGTCCACCTGGAGCACCCCAATCAGCATCGTACTCTGGTCGGCAGCAGCAGCCTCCTTCCCCCTCGTCTGGCTCATCTTACCAGAATCACCCTTCTGCCCCTGTTTCTAACCCATACAACCCCCCTTCGAACAATCAGCATCCTCCGCCACCAATCCGCTCTCAGTCTTCCCAGCACACAAAGAGCGTTTACCAACCGCCACCATCACCTCCATCTATCATCTCTCAGTCCATGTCGCAACAGAACTCGTCGTCTTCCTACCAAACGTCTTCCTCGTACAGCAACTCGTCGAACCCATACGCTCGCCAGTCGACTCCAACCGACGACAATCTGTCCAACGGCTTCAAGAGAGTGCGAGATATCCGAGAGCTCAAGTCAACTTCGAGTAGGAAGGCAGAAATCGCTAGCGTGAGTGCTTCGAATCGATTCATCTTTGGTCTGGTCCGACTTCCAAGCTTACCAATCATCCCTCTCGCCGATGACTAGCCTCTCAAATCTCTGACGACCGACCTCGCTCAGACCTACAAGCAATGCGACCCGACGTTCCGATACGAGCTCTCCCATAATCCCCGCCGAGTCCTGACCAAGCCAGACAAGGGCGTTCTCAACGATGGACACGACAACGAAGACAACGACTACATCCTCTACGTCAATGATATCCTCGGCTCAGACCCGGCTCACCGGTGAGTCCTCGTTAGGGCCCACATTGAGGTTTTCATCGCTGACACGATCCACTCTCAAACCAAAGATATCGCATCCTGGACGTGCTCGGTCAAGGAACATTTGGCCAGGTCGTCAAGTGTCAGAACATCAAGACGAATGAGCATGTCGCAGTCAAGGTCATTAAGAACAAGCCGGCCTATCTCACTCAGAGTAAGATGGAGGTCGCTATTCTAGAGGACGTGAGTCTCTTTCGGCGTGTGTTCACATATAGAAAAGTAGCGTTTGAGGAACGCTGATCATTGGCCCCCGCAACATTCCGCAGCTCAACCACATCGCGGATCCTCATGACGAGCACAACATCCTACGAATGAGGACTCAATTCATGCATCACTCGCATCTCTGCCTCGTGTTCGAGTGCCTCTCCTCGAATCTTTACGAACTCATCAAACAGAACTCGTTCAGAGGTCTCTCATCTCAACTTGTCAAGGTTTTCACCGACCAACTTCTCGATACGCTTTCCATTCTCAAAACACAGCGATTGATCCACTGCGATCTGAAGCCCGAGAACATCCTGCTGAGAAGGTATGTTTCTCTATAGCACATCTGTGCATGGGATTCCGGGTCGGCCTTGACTGAGCCTCTTATGTTCCTCCTCACTCGGATGTAGTCTTCAATCACCTCGAATCAAGGTCATCGACTTTGGCTCAGCTTGCAACGAGTACTCGACCGTCTATACCTACATCCAATCTCGGTTCTACCGTTCACCAGAAGTCCTTCTCGGCTTACCATACTCGACCGCAATCGATATGTGGTCTCTCGGCTGCATCGCTGTCGAGCTTTTCCTCGGCTTGCCATTGTTCCCGGGTACCAGCGAGTACAATCAGCTCAGTCGGATCATCGATACGCTTGGGTATGTCGCTTTCCAAGAGTGCAGAGTTCGCGCGTCTGCTGATCTCTCGGAACTTACATGGCTGAAACCACTAGAATGCCGCCAAATCATCTGTTGGAGCACGGAAAGCAGGTCCACGAATACTTTGTCTCGAGTCCTGCGCCTGACGGATATGGTGGTAGAGGCCGCGTGTTCCGCCTCAAGTCGATGGAGCAGTACTCACAAGAACACAACGTTCAGGAACAGCCAAGCAAGCAGTATTTCAAAACGACATCGTTGCCAGAGATGATCAAGACCTATGCTCCAATGAAGAAGGGAGCCAAGCAGTCAGAGATCGATAAGGGTGATTCGTTCATGCCATTCTGGTCCTGTTCTTCGACCCTGACTGATTGATTTACATTCTGATGTCACAGAAATGGCCATCCGAGAATCCTTCATCGATTTCGTCCTCGGATGTCTCAATCTCGATCCGATTAAGCGATGGTCACCTCAGCAAGCAAGACTTCATCCATTCATCACCGGCGAAAAGTTCAAGGGCCATTTTACTGTATGTGTATCGTGTCATGCTCTCTGCTCTACTTTTCACCTGCTCATACTGATTCCTTGTGGTCGCCTTCGCTCAGCCATCTGGTTCACCCCAATCTGCATCCTCTCCATCTTCACGGAACCAATCTTCGCCCGTCGACCCAACTCGACCTTATGGTGGTCTCGTCTCTACTTCCACATCTTCTCGACCACCTGTGTACGCCGACGCTGCTTCCTACAATCGTCAGCTCGCTCAGCATCAGGCCTACACAGCTCAGCAACAAGCTGCTCAAGCTCAAGCCTCCGCCTACAAACATCCTTTCGCTCCTCCACCTCCTCTGCCTACTCAGTCTCAGTCCAACCAAGAAGCTGCCTATAGTCACAGTCAACGCGTCTTTCAAAGTCAACAAGCCCAGGCACATGCCGCTCATGTCCATGCTCAGACTCAAGCCCACGCTCAAGCTCAGGCCCAAGCCCACTCGAATCAACAAGCTCGTCTCCCAACCTCCCTGTCAACTTCTGGCCTTCAACCGTCACCTTACTCGACTCGAAACTCCACGGGAGCAATTCTACCTCCTCCAGCAGTAGCTCATTCATCATCGACAGCAGCGGCTCCACCGAACGCATACTATCCTCCAACGGGTCGAAATCGAGCAAACACTATCAACCAGATGGACGCCCCGCCTCATCTTGCTCGACTCACGAATCTAGGGGTTGAACAGGCGGGTCAAGTTGGAAGGAGCGCTTTGACGCCAGTCTTGAATCGGGACGAGATGATGCAGGAATGGGAGAGACGGAACACGCTGAGCAATTCGGGCAAGCGGGCAAGCGTCAATCAGACGTGGCCTCAATTGGAGTTCCTCGAGGCGGAGAGTCTTGGTTGGGCTGGGGGAGCAGGTCATTCCTCGAAGAGATATGCAGGAGGGGGCAGTGGGGCTGCCTACGGTCTGCCTAGTGGCGGAGTAAACATAGAAGGAAACCGCACTCGTCAAGGGACTGCTTCCACCGCTTTCGGTACGGGTTCCGACGTCCACATGGGTCCTTCACCTTCACCCGGAGCCATCGCATCATCCATCATGACCCCTCCTCAAGCTTACTCTGGCTCAACGACCAATTCTAATCGATACGCTCAATTCTCTTCATCCTCCACGCCATTCGACGCCTTCGACCCGAGACATGATGGAATGGGGACGTTGGTCCAACCACTTCAACCTTCCCAAGCCGGTGGCGGAGGATCACAACACCAGAGGATGCCTTCGATCGGACTCATCGGACAGCAGCAACAACATTATCCGGCTTCGCCGATGCGGTCGGCATTCGCAGGGAATCCCACGAGTCCGACGTACGACTCTTACGGTCAACAAGTCAAGAGGAAGCAGTCAGCGAACACATTGGGCGAAGGTTGGAGATGATCAGATACCGGTTAGCAGTGAGGGAAAAGCGAGAAAGAGGAGGATTTCGAATCAAATCAGAGGAGAGGGAGGATGGGTCAGTAGATTGAAGTCTGATTCGGGAGTCGTATTATGATACAGTCTCCTTCCGCCGAAAACCAAAGATCACTCCTTAAATCTCATCTACCGAGCTGCAATCACGACACTCAAATGAATCTTCATCCGCGGGAAGAAATCACTGGAAGAAAAGGAGCTTATCATTTCAAAGATGACATTGAGATGTAGTCACGAGCGTTAGTGGATGTGACAGAGAAGACAAAGGGGAATAAGAAAGGAAGAAGAAAAAAAAAAAACCCCAAAGAGCAGACAAGGAAAAATTAAGACGAGATGAGAAGAGATAGAAGAACGATCGAGTTGATGAGAAAGAGAAGAGACAAAGATGAAGGRRGGGGGGGGGGGGGGGGAAGAAATGAACATGTGTGTTGTGCGTGTAGCTGTGAGGTGAGTTGGACAGGCGACAGAGGAGAAGGCGGGAAACAACAAGTGAAGATGAGTTAGAAGAGAAAAGAAGAAACCAGATGGGAGGATAGGCTCGACGATCGTCTAGAGCATAGATTTGAAGAAACAGAGGTATGCAAACATGAACAAAAGGGACAAGGTGTGTGCTTGTCTTTCAAAGAGGAGGATATGGAACAGGCGAAAGGGTGGAAGGGGGGGGGGGAGAGAGTGAAAGATGATGCTGGACAGATCAAGTGAGGCAAGAGACACAAAGAGCACTCGCGAATTCGATCACACGATTAGCTAGGCTTCGGCTTCTTGTGGACGTGACCGTTGGAGTCCTCGATCGGTCGCTTCTTGGGCTCCTGCTGCTGTTGCAAGTTGGTCGATGATGTCGAGGGTTGCTCATCCTTGTTGGAGACTGTTACAACGCCGGCGTCAGAGAGTCAGTAAAGTTGGGCGAAAATCCATGTACGAGAAGACGGGATGAGGAAAGAGTCTAATGATACTTACTCTTGGCGTAAATCGCCTTGAGCTTATCGTGCTTGATACCTTTTCGAGGCCAAAAGTAAGAAGCAAAGACCCAAAGATGTTTCGACCACTTTGCAGCATCCTCGCCCTTTGCGTGCTTCGATTGGACGACAACCTCGATCCTCGCGCCAACTTCGGACAGACAGTCTTTGAGGACATTGACTTTTTCCTCTCGTGGGAGTTGATCGGTTCCGTTCTTGAGCTTTTTCTGAATGGGTGAATTGCAACAAGAGGCCGCATCATGAGTTACTTCATTCGAGAGCTTGAGACTTGTCAATCGTACGAACGAGGGCTGCCTTGACAGGTCGGAGCTCCTCCTTAGTCGCAGCCTCGTCCATTGATGCGCTAGGAAAGGGAAGGTCGACGATTCAGACGTAAGTCAAGCGTTCTGCCGATTGAAGATACGACACCACGATAGCAACTCACTAATCAGATTCGTTCTCGGAGTCGGTGTATACAGGCGTAGATTTCCTCTTTCCCTTCGCATCTGTCTCAGAGTGTTGACTGCTCTCCCTGTGACCAGACTTCTTGCTACTGCTAGCATGAGCATGGGAAGATGACGACTCCAGCCTTGAAGGACCCGCCTCAGAATGATGCGAGTTTGAAGGTGGGGGTCGATTCGAGCCGTACGTGGCCTGCTGCTCTCGAAGCAGCCTCGCCGATTCTTGAGAGTCTCGGATGAGACCACTGGCGTAGTCGGCTCGTCGGACGAGATGGATCGCATTGGGGATAAGCCTCGTCTCTCCCTCTGCGAGCTTCTTGCCCTTGGTGGCGACGTCCTCGAGGAACATCTTGCCCTTCATCTTGAGCGCTGGGTCGTTTTGAAGGGCTTCCCAAGAACCAAGACCGTACTTCCAGACACCAACCAAGAGCTTAGCGTCCAATTCTGGCGTCCATTCGACTGACCAATTCAACGTGGGTCGAATGTGTTCGCTAGGGATACGCCAGTTATCGATGTCTTGAACTTGCGAGAGGACTTCGTGAAGCGACTTGAGGTCAAAGTGTCTTGAGATGACAGTCTCAGCGTTGATGCCAGCGACACCTCTGAACTCGATGAGGACAGCCTTCTGACGCATGTTGGAGGTGATCTAAAGAACCGAGGGCGCGGAAGGTATGATGGCAATACGTGAGCTCAAGGACGACAAGGTGCAGCGATGGGCAGTAATCGATACGAACAGTCTCTCCAGCCTCGTGTTTTCGTCGGAGTTCCTCCTTGTGGACATTCACGGCAGTGATGGCATCCTTGAGAAGATCGTCACAAGCTTGCAAGACGATGGCTCGGTTCTTGGTCTCGAGTTTGGCGTCCTTGATCTGACACAGGCCAACAAGGTCGGATAGGATATTATTAATCGACTGCTGAGAAATTAGAGACAAGGGAAGACCACACGTACGATGAGATCATATCGAAGCCGGATGTCTCCCCATTTCTGGATTCCTCTAATGAGGGCTCTAATGTCCTTGTCTACGAAATCAGAGACATGAAGGTGAACATTTGCTCTGCGAGGGCAGATCATGCTCTGAAGAACGACTGTCACGACGGACCTTTCAACTCGAGCGACCGCTGGGCAGCTGTCTTTTTAGGGCCCGTGGCTCTGTTGGCGACCTTCTTCTGAGGCGGTGGCGATCCCTCGTTCGAGGAGTCCGCACCTTGAACCTCACGCTCGTCGTCCATATGTTCGTAAGCGCCTGGTCGAGAGGCAGCCGCTCGTCGTCTCGAAAGGAGTTCCTGCGTCTCGGCCTCGACTTTTTGAGCTTCTTCAATCTCGAGCTGACTTCGCTCCTCGACGGGAATGATATCGTCCCAGCTCATGTCGGCCTTGACGTCTTGGACAGCGGCGAACTGTTGAAGGAAACCTTCACCTCCGAGAGAGGCACCTCCAGCGTCGACACCCTCAGTTTCGTGGTCCTCTGCTCGAGTTAAGATATCGTCGAGATCGAGTTCGTCGAGCTTCTTGGTTTGCGTTCCCTCATCGGTCTTGAACAGACTCTGTGCACCGAATCTGGGAATTGAGAATGGTCAGAATAGGTTGATATGTATTGTGCTGGTATGGACTTTGTAACGCACTTGAGGATCGCACTGAGCTCTTCCTTGCTGAAGTTCTCTGGTTTGGGAGCAGACGCAGATCGAGGCCCGAGGGTCGTACCAGAAGTGTCCATCTGGTTGATGACTGTTGAGGAAGTGATCGTCAGTCCGCCGCATGACGAGGATGATTGTGTTAGATCAAGACGTACTGGCATACTCGAGAACCATCTTTCGCTTTGCTCGCTCGAGGACGTCCTCCTCGACGGTGTCCTTACTCAGCATCCTAGCGGATGAGATGAGTAACATGATGGTAAGCGAAAGGTTCCAAACCATAACTCAGTGAAAAATCAAACGCACCGATAGACCATGACGTGATTCTTTTGACCAATTCGATGAGCTCGAGCCATGGCTTGCAGATCGTTTTGAGGGTTCCTGTAGACGAAGGGACGAAGGGTTAGATTGAGGCAACGTCGGATGATGCAAGTAGCTGAACGCGAACCAATCGCTGTCGAAGATGATGACGGTATCGGCCGTCTCGAGGTTGATCCCGAGACCACCAGCTCTTGTAGAGAGCAAGAACGCAAAGTCCGGGGAGCTAGGAGCGTTGAAAGCCTCGATCGACTTCTTCCTAATGTCCGAGGGAACGGTACCTTGATCGATGTGAATGGTGTTATCAGCTTAGTCACTTCGCCTGCATCCAAATCTGGCGGATTCAAGCTCGACTCACCATCGAGACGTTGGTGGATATAACCTCGGAGCGACATGTAGTCGGACATGATGTCAAGCATCCTGACCATCTGCGAGAAGATAAGGACTCGATGTCCATCGGCTTTGAGCTTGGCGAGGAGCTTGTCGAGCAGAACCATCTTGCCGCTACTCATGACGATGTTTCTGAGCACCTCAGGATTGGTGTTGGCTTTGATTTCGGCACCTTCAAAGAGGAACGGGTGATTCCTGTAGTTATTGATCGCACAAAAACGTCAGTTTAACTCAGAAATCCAGTAAGGAGATCACACGTACGAGGCTTTCTTGAGTTCCATGACTGGGAAAATGAAGCGACGTTAGCATTGTAAGTCAAGGCCATCAGGTTGAAAGAAACACTAACCGATGTTGAGCAGACTGAACTGTGCGCCTCCCGCTCCCTTGCTCAGGACCGAGAAGTTTTTGGTAAGGATATCTGTTCAAGACGCATTGCATCATCAGTCTGATGTTTCCGCTACGAGGGGAAGAAACTTGAGACAGAGACCTACTCTTGTAATAATGTGTCTGCATTGCCGACATCTCGACTCGTAGAATTCGTTCGCTCTTTGTCGGCAGACTTTTGATGACGTCTTTCTTGAGTCGCCTCAGCATGACGTGCTCAAGCTTCGAGTGAAGTTCCTTGATCTTGATTTCTTGGTCGGCATCGTTGAGATCAAAGTCGTTGATCAGGGCGACTGTATCATGCAAAACAGACGTCCTAGCGTGGTCAGTTGAGGGGATTAACCTGTCGGGGAGAGAATCAACGAGACCCACACTTGTCAGGCATGAGGAAATGCATAAGGGCAAGGAGCTCTGCAAGAAGAGAAGATGGATTAGCTTGACAGTTGTGGTATCGGCGAGGTTAGGGCAGTAGACTGACCCTTGACGTTATTCTGGAGAGGCGTTCCAGTAATCAGCAGTCTTGAAGCAGTGCTGAAGCTTGACAACGCCTCATAGAGCTGTGACTCAGAATTCTTGAGTCGATGTGCCTGTGAGCGAAACACCGACACGATTCTGGTTAGCACGCACACACACTGACATGTTGGCATCCGGTACTTGCCTCGTCAACTTCGAGAGCCTGCCACTTGATGCCGCCTAGCTCGCTCTTGTCTTTGAGGATGAACTCGTACGTGGTGAGGAGGACGTTGAACTTGAGTTTCTTCGCAGATCCAAACTCGTATTCTCGAATGACTTGTCGGGATTTGCTGGACCCCATGTAGCAGATGACGTTCATGTCGGGTGCCCAGTACTTGAACTGCATCTGCCATGCTGGAATCGTCGAGAGTGGAACGACGACGAGGAAGGGACCGAATTGATCTCGCTCGTGGAAAAGATACGAGAGGTACGAGACAGATTGAACTGTTTTACCGAGACCCATCTATTTCAGAGCAAGACGAGGAGAAACGGATCAGCCTCTGACAGCTGAATTGACCCGATGACGATAGCTGCGGCGAGGTCTCACCTCGTCAGCAAGAATCCCATTCTCATTTCGACTCCAAAGGTATGCGAGCCAATTGAGACCAGTCAACTGGAAGTCCTTGAGGTTTCCACCGGTTTTGGTGAGGTACCATGGGTCTTCCTTGATAGTGACGAACTCTGGTCGGTTAGCTCCCATGGGCTTCGATCGCCATGGAACTGTAAACGAGGCTTCTCGTTCCATGTAGGCCTTAATTTCGACCCGAGCAGACTCGTAAGCAGCGGATCCTTCCTTTTCGAGTTCCTCGTCACCTATAGAACCGAGAGAGGTAAGGGATCAGACGAGAGTGATGCGCGGGGAATCAGCTGGTAAGTCGAACTCACGTTCCCACGTATTATCAGAGTATGGCAAGTCTGTACGAGGCAGATGAACATAGTCAGCTTTGTATCGTTCAAACGGAACACCGTGTGGCCGGACTACACACTAGTCCATTTGCAGAAGTACTGGATATAAGATCAGGATCAGGTCAGTATAGGGAGCGAGTAACTGTAGCTACAGATGAAATCGCAACCGTACCTCGACACCATGCGAGCTGAAGTTATCGTCAGGCCCAGCATTTCGGTGAGACAGCACCCTTTCGATGATCTTGTGCGATTCAAGCATCTAGGTACCAGGCTGTATGGTCAGCTACGAGGCCGAGTCACAGCTGTTGGGAGGATTCTTACCTCCTTGTACCGCTCCCTCTCGATGTGGAAAGCCTCGAGGTCTTCCCTCGACGTATCCGGATTTGTAAGAATATTGTTTTGGATCGACCAGATGCCTCTGATGAAGTTCTCGACTCGCTTGAAGCCCTTGTAGCCACTCTTGTGGAGGAATTCGTACGTCTCCTCCGTGTTGTGCAAGTGGGAAAAGTGCTTCCATTTGATGTGGTAGCGCTAGAGATGGGCCGCCGATAGGCCTGATCAGCAGCTGTAATTCGACACGGTCCCTTTAAGCCGTCAGAACTCACAAGATTAACTCTTGGGATATCCTCAGGGTCGTTTAGGTGAGCTTCGTGTCGGAAATATCCGAGCACCTGCTCGATCTCGTCTTCCTTTTCTATTTTTCGCACGGCCAATTCGTCCAGGGTCAGCTCAACTGTGCGTCAGACACGAGTATACTACCTTGACAGCTCACGTTCGGGAACTCCTTCATCATACTCGTACTGGTACTCTTCCTCTTCGCTCTCGATACCATAGCTGACGTCGTTGACGCTGTAGTTGGGCAGAGGTCGACCATTCCTGTCGTTCGTTGTTCGTACACCATCTTCGTCGTCATCATCGTCATCTCGGTGCTTGCCTCTGCGTTTGTGCAGACTCTTGGGCTTCTTGCGATGAGATTTGGATTCCCAGTCCTCGTCCGACGATGACGCCTCTCTGGCGGCTTTCTTGGAGACATAGATTGCAGGGGCTGGACGACATGGGACGTACTGTCTGTCAGTTCGAAGATTTCCACAACGTAACCATACGTAGACTCAGAACAGTCGACGCACTTTTGATCTTGGGCAACTTCTTAACCTTGGACGCCGCCTTTTTGGACGACCCTTTCTTCGCCTTCTTGCGGCGAGGTTCGTCCTCCTCCTCCGAGTCGAAGTCGTCCTCTTCTTCCTCGCTGGCGGCGTACTCTTGAGGCTGTGGTAAGGATGTACCGTTGCATCGTATCAGTGTCAGATCGATGATCCGACCCTCGGCTGTGTGCGAACAGGGTCCAGACTTACGACGAAGGAGGTGTCTACTCGGCTTCGGTCCTGGAAGACAGATACAAGCAATCATCAGCTTTCTGTCAACTGTCAAGAGGTGGAGCCAGTCCATGCGTCTGGTGGATCACAGATGAAGCGGAACGCGTCGGAGAGATGATCGCGTAGACGCGATGCTTGGTGAACACTCAGGTTTTTTGCCAGACCCATGAACAGGAGCTCCACAGGTAGACGGGCACACATGCAACATCGCGGCTGATGATTGATGCGATGCAAGATGGAGCGGGCCTGGCATCTTCGCTTGAACGCCCTTGACCCCGAACGACGACCCCAAGTCCTAGATGAACTTGACTCACAGATCTTCTCAACCCGTAAAGCTCCGGGTTGATCTCGGCATCACTGGCGACTCTTCCTCTGCCTCCTCGACCCTTGCCTTTCGCTTTTGTGGCGCGGATCTTTGCTCTCCTAGCTTCCTCCTCGCTATCGTCTTCTTCGCTTTCGACAGCGTCCTGGTGAGCAACGTCTGCCGAGTAACTACCTGCCGAGCTCTTGATTCGGTCGTCGTCGTCCTCGTCGCTGCTGGCAGAGCCTGAATCCTCGACGTAGTTTGGGGCATCGCCGAGAGGTTGAGCGTAGGAAGGAAGGGTGACAGGGATGGCTGGATGGTACGACGACTTGCCGCCCACCTGGGGCCGAGCATACTGGGTCGGGTCGAGAGGAGGCGACGAGGGTGGATCCGAGTCTGACATATTCCGTGAAGTTGGCGCGGTGAGACAAGGGGAGCGAAGGGCTGCGCGGAGGAGGAAAGCGGACTGAAGGGCAGGAAGAGAAGGAGAGGGGAGCGTGAGGGTCGAAGAAGGGCCAAGCACTTGGGTATGATGACGTTCTTGAACAAGGTTGAACGAGCGTATAGGTGGAGTGTTCTCCGTCAAGCTCGGGTCGAACAAAGATAGGCGTGTGCGAAAGAGGAGAGACGGGACAGGAAACGTCGAGGAGAGGGGTGGGGCAGATCGTCGTTGATGACTTGAGAGCATTCTCGACAGCGAGCAAGGGTTGATTCGCAAGGAGGCTGGCTTGGTTTTCGATCCTCGTCTCTCGTTCATCAGCAGTCGTTGTTCACAGAAGCCCATATGGAGTAGATTGTCATTCGATATCATCACGAGTAGCAACAGGGGTGATAGCAACGGCTAGACAGCGTCGTCGTCCAGCAAGACCCGAGCCTTCCTACCCTCCGCCCAGTCGGCGTCCGACACGATCTCGAGTCCGTCAAGCTGACGTCTGAACCGTGCGAGATCGCCATAGACCTCACCTGCGCTCAGACCGGCGTCCCCCTGATTTCTCTCAAGCCAGACGAGGCCTCGATAGAGGACCCGACGCTGGGTGGGCTCGTGGCCGTCGCCGAGGACACCCCCTCGGCCAGTGTTGGTGCCCGTCCAGACAATCTTGGCGATGGCACGTTCTTTTGAAGGTAGGGCGCCGTCGTGAGTAGATTGGGAGAAGACGACCTCTTGAGGGGAGTTGAGCCAGTCGGGGAAGCTTTTTAGTACTCTTGATCGATAGCGAAGGTAGACGTCTCTTGAAGGTTGAACGGATGAAGGGATGGAGCCAGTGAAGGAAAAATCGGGTTGGAGATGAGCCGGAGGGAGTGGGAGTCGGGTCTGGATGTAGGAGTGGACGAGCGTCCTGAAGGGGAGAGAGGGGGAGGGAGGCATCTGGTGATCGTTTGAGGCAAGAGGAAGGGGACGCCCTTGCCACCTCTAAGAGTCGACCCCTGCCCGGGGTGATGTTGATAATTCTTGCTGATCCGTGACGATCATCTCGGCGTGATGATATCCGGAGCGATCCAATACTCGAGATGAGAGGTCAAGTATCAAGACCGGTTACGAGACTTGGCGCAAAAACGAAAGGGGAGCTAAGATGGGCCCAATTCCGATCGAGGAGAGACCTCACCTTCCCTCAAGCACCTCTCGCTCTCTCCTCGCCCACCATCATCGACATTCGTCTGCTTTCAGCATGACCAGCCTGGTCTCCTCCTTTTTCAGCTCGGTCTACTCAGCCTCTAGTTCCAGCTCCTCTCCAACCAAGCTTTCGTTCCGACGATCAGAACAAGCTCCTCCTCCTCCTGACATCAACATCCAACCTCAAGCTGCAGCTCAAGTCCCTACTTCAGCAGGACCATCACATCCATCATCTTCATCATTTTCGCCGTCTATGACCCCTCCTGTATCACCACGAACTCCAGGTCTACCTGGTTCGATGTCCGACGCGAAGAGTTTGAGGTCCCAACAGGGCGCAGCTAGTCTCGCGAAACACCCTCGAAAAGCAGCACGTCCTAAAGTGCTTCAAAAGAGGCTCTCAGTGTTCGCCGAAGAAGACTTAGGGGTATCAGGAAAGGCACCTAATCCGACAGGACTTGACGTTTGGGCACAGGTACGAGAATTTCCCTTGTTGGCCTGCCACCCGATTTCGAACACGATACCGTTTCATCAGGGCCAGAGCTGATGCGTTTCCTCTCGACGCCTTCTCATGTAAAGAACCTTTGGGGTAAGTGATGCAGCATCATTGCAATCTTCTCTGTCGCTGATTGGCTCTCGTGCAACAAGTCCTGATTAAACCTTAATCGTGAACTGACACTTCCCAGTGACGATTCAGGATCCAAAGGTCAGCATTTTCGCTTGTGATGCCGGACTGTGGTCCTTGACCTCATCAGTTATGACTTGTACACTGCCAGACTAGTGCGCTCTTCTTTGCCAATCCATTGTCTGGTCGTTGTGCCTGGTCGCCGCCGGATCGGAGTTACGTGTGCGTGTCCAGGACGCGTTGCTGTTTGAGAAAATGCCCGCTGACGATTTTTTGACGTATTCAGATTGCCGATAGGTAAAGATGGACAATGGTGGGAACTGTGCGATCCTAGTCGAGAAGGAGCTTGCTACTACTACCAGTTAGTCCCTGTTGATCTCGGTCATCGAGGGAGAATGATGTCGAAACTCACTCCTTCTGTGATTGTTTACTAGCACAAAAACGCGCGAGACGCGATGGACTCGACCAGATGTCCCTGTTGTTCTGCCCCTAGCTCAAATCCAATTCTCTACCCTTGTCGCTCCTATCGCAACCCCTTCTCCTCTCGAGGGTCCACCCCTTTCCGATCACCCCTCTTCGCCCCTCTCTCGTAAATCTACTCGCTCGTCTTCAACCATCCCTCGAACACCCTCCCTCACACAGTTAACCGCCAGCAAGACATCTAGTCATACCTTATACAAACGTAGACGATCCGTCTCTGCGTCGACTCTCATCATCTCTCCATCACAATCACCTTCTGACCCATCACCACCTGAATCTTTCGTGATCAAGCTCCAAGCATCAAGTGAAGACATGAGGCCCCTGTACTCGGCTATCCCTTCCTCTACACAAGCTCCGCCTAGACCAGGGCGGCCAACGACAGCTCATCGGCATTCGACCTCCCCTCTAGCTTTCTCCAATCCTTTCTCCAACCCATTTCGACTTTCGACGACGGCTCCCCCAAATTCACTTTGGTCAAAATCCACGGCTCGACGTGATCGAATAGATGTTTCTCCCGTCAAGGCCCAGATCGAACCAACCATCGAGCCAATAGAATCGGCTACGGTTCAGGAAAAGAAGCCAGTCAGACAAAGGACCAAGAGCGTCCCAACTCTCTCCAGCCTCATGCTTATGGGCGGTAGTGGTGGCGTCGGAAAGGACGATAAGCTAGTCATCGGCAAGATTGGTCATCCGAGTGTGGATCTAGGTGAGTGCCTGTTCCCATTTCTACGGACTCGGCGGTAAATTCGTTGACGTGATTTTGCACACTCTCAGACGCCCAAGCTCGTATGTCTCCGATGCGGAGAAACGACAAGCCGCTCGCTCCTGTCCTGGTCTCCCAGTTGGCCACCAAACGCCTGAGCACCGGGTGAGTTTCCTCTTTCGCAATCGCTCGATGTTCGCTTCCCGTCTGATCACTCCTTCTGCGCTTTTCGTCAGAGATCATTTCGTCCTGCCCGAGCAGTTGGCAGCAGATATCGCTCAATTCTCGGTCTCAGCCTATGCTGACAAGTACTTCTCCACGAAGCATACCCAAGGGGTCTTCCTTCGAAAACGAGTGCCGGTTCGTCCGCGTCTTGAGTCAGCTTAAGGCTTACCTAGCGTCAAGATTGACACGTTCATTTTGCCCTTTTGTAGCTCTCCAAGATGTCCGTCTGGCAACGCAATCCCATCCTCATGCCTCTGCTCGTCCTTCCCGCCAAACTCGCTCCTCACGCCGTTCGATCGTTCAAGATCATTCAGCACGCGATGGGCCAACGTGATCGACACGTCGATCTTCCACCCCTCCCATCACTCAGCAACGTAGGATCAAGTCCGACCAAAAGTGCCCAAAGAAGAGGAAGCGAGGGGACCTTGACGGAGAAAGAGATCGTCTTGGCAGAGATCAGATGGTTGTTGGCTATCGCTCTCGCCGAGTCGTTACTCAGGGATGAGGTTTATATGCAACTCGTCAAGCAGCTCTCTTCGAATCCAGATTCGTGAGTTGAACAGACTATGATCATACTCTCGAGAATGCTGCTTACTGATCAACCACGCTTTGTGTCTATCTCCTGACAGTGCTGCTGTCTTCAGAGGGTGGGAGCTCCTGTGCGTCCTCGTATCGACGTTCGGGCCCTCAACCAACTTCGCCAACCATCTCAAGTCCTTTGTTAAATCCGGTCGGGACAGACCTGTCGCGTTCGACGACGCGCTGGAGGACAAGATCCGGACTATAGCGGAGCGTGAGTGGTTGATTATGGCTTTGGGTGTTTGGTGCTCTGAAGCTGATAATTATTGATCACTCTGACATGTAATAGATTGCCTTGCCAGACTCGAGAGCGGAAAACCTCCCAAGGGGAAGCCTCCTACGCTGTTGGAGATCGAAACCCTAATGGTTTGTCATGTCTTTCATTTGACTCGATCAGTTAGTGTATTGACGCTCAAACCTGTTCACATGTCAAATCCCCTCAGTCCTCTGCTTTCAATCCATCCGTCTTTGGGTCTTCTTTGCCCACAATCATGTCCCTGCAACTTCCTCACTATCCATCCTCTCCAATCCCCATCATTCTTCCCTTCCTCTGCTCTGGTATTCTTTCCCTCTCTGGCCCGACGACTGAAGGTCTCTTCCGAATCCCAGGAGATGGAGATCAGATCGCCATGATGAGATCTCGGATCGACAGAGGGAGGTACGAGTTAAGTGACGTCGATGATCCTGCAGTCTTAAGTTCAGTACTTAAGATGTGGTTGAGGGAACTAGAGGATCCCCTCATCCCGAATGTAAGGTACGACGAGGCGTTGAGGTTGGCGGCGAGAGACACTGAGGAGGGTTCAATGGGTTGCGTCGAGTTCTTGAAGACCATTCCAAAGTGAGCTGTCTCAGTTGGCATGATCTGTCCGTCACGTTTTACTGATGATCATCGTCTTTCCCTCATCAGAATCAACCGAGACGTCATCATCCACGTAATATCCTTCCTTCAATCGCTAGCACCGCATGAACCGTCGACAAAGATGACGCCAGTGTCCGTCCAACCATTCTTTTCTTCCCACTCTTCTCATGCCCGACATGCAAGTTGACCACCTGCTTCACGCGTACCTCTTCACAGAAACTATGCCACGGTCTTTGCACCCAACCTCTTCCGTTGTCCCGTTGATCGCTCAGATGTCTTTGGCTCAACTGATATTCTCACCAATCCACCACGTCAACTCGTCAACTCTGGGTAAGTCACTCCATCTATCCTTCGGTCTCACGTCTATGCTGATTGGCAGTATATGCTTACCTGTATCGTACGTCTAACAGATTTGAACGTCAATTCGTTCTTTCGTTACTTCGAAACCTTGTTCCGAGCGATCTCGAAAACCTCGTAAGCCTTTTTTTTTTCTCGATCACCTTGGACATAGATTTGATATGGTTCAACGTGACACTCGGACTTACAACCTCGACATCCCATCTCACTCCAGCCCGAACCCGCGAATCTATCGCAAAACATTTTCACCAACCCCAGAACCCGTCTGTCGACGGTTTGAACCTCTCCCAACAAAAAAAAAATTGTCCTACCTAGATATTTTCTGCGCATCTTCGCTTAGGATGTTCAAATTCGCCGTCATTCCATTGGTTCATCATCTTCATGATTCCTAATTCGAGACCAATTCACTTTTTTTTCTTTTTCTTTTTTAATTGAAGGGACCAAAAACAGGGGTTTTTTTTTTCACGTCCCCCTCTTCACTTGAGCTTTATATCCATCTTTTTTTTTTTGTTATCATCTCTGACGCCTCATCGTTGTATGTGTATGTGTATACGAATTGATCGTACTTTTTCGAGAAGGCAAACAAGAAACTCGATACGTCATCGCGCGTTTTTTTTTTTTTTTTTTTTTCTGTCTTCGCGCTGAGATTCATCTTATACTTGTCGAATCGAATTGGATCGAGTTGACATATCGATTGACTGTCCCATCGTACTCATTCAAGGATCATCTCGGCGAATACAAGAGAGGATCAGATCTCTTTGGAGATGGGTGATCGCGCGATTTATGTCTATACCTCATGATGTTCCTAGAGCAGAGATCATTTACTAACGTTCTCTGCCGAAGCTTGTAGTTTTTTTTTTTTTTTCGAAAGACCATGGTGATCGATGCGTATCAAGATGAGACTTTGTCATCCATACGATGGAATAAGCGATTACAACGAAGATGATAGTGTTACACTAGAGGAAGACAGGCGAGCAACAGAGAAGGAACAGTAGATGGAACGAAAGAGACCATGAGAAAGAAAAGAAAGCCCGTGTGAGGAATGGAGTAAGGGTGATCAAGGTAGAAAGATAAGGATGTTCAAGTGTAAAGGTAAGAAAGAAAGGAAACAAGGGGGGAGGGGGGGAAGCTAGTGGGCATGCTCGATATGGTCCAACTCGACTTTACCGAATTTGTCCGAGTGCTTGGAGACCTCGTAGTTCGCAGTACCATCGCCACTCGCCTTGTCATCCATCGGATGTTCCTCGCCCATTCGGTTCTTCATGGCGACGGCCTCGACGGCAGCTGGACCATCGTACAGAACCGAAGATTCCTCGAGAGAGAGGTTCTTGGTCTCGAGGAGGAAGAAATAGATGAAGGTACATTCGAAACCGAGCCAGGCTCTGTGTGTCGTCGATTGAAGTGAATTCAAAGGAACAGAAGAAAAGCAAGGCAAATTTCGAGAGGGTTCAATCATTATTTATTTATTTTGAGCCAACTCTCGATCCAACACGACACAGAGATTAAGAACGGGAACTTACAGATATACGCAGTAGTACTTCCATCCAATCTTGCCCAAGGCGATAGGGTTGACGTACCTAAGAAGGGCAAGGGTTAACAGAACGTAAATCAGAGTCGTAAGTGATAGCCTTGCTGTCAACCCCCTCTCTCCCTCCCCCACGTTTTGATTTTCTGAAAGAAGGTGACCCACTGATTGAATACCAAGCTGCACGAGACGAACAGGTTCATGAGGGAAAGAACTTTTGCCCGAACTAGAAGAGGAACGCGTGGGAAGGACGGGTCAGGTCAGCTTTCGATTTCAGAAACTTAAGAAAGGATAGAAGGTCTTACTCTCGAATGGTGTGATCTCAATCGAGTAAGCGACGAGAAGAGGAGAATATGCTTGAAGACGGATCAAGTCCAGTGTCAGCTACGAGACCGGACAGTGAGAAGTGAGACGAGTGTTGGGTTCGGGATTTAAGATACGTACCGATATCGTAGAAGAAGTAGTAGATGAAGCTGAAACCAGTAAGAAGAAGCAAGTTCATTCATGATGAACAGATCGAACGCTGTTAGAGATCATGTGATGGAAACGACATACATGAAAGCGAGGATAGCTCTTCCGGCAGAGACGTTTTGATTGCTGGCGTAAACTCCCTCGCAAGCGGTCCAAAGGATCCAAGTGAAGAACATTCCGAAAGTCGAGACGAGGAAAAGTCTTCGACGACCAATCTTGTCGCACATGAATGCCGCCCCAACCGCGATGGCGAAGTTGAAGATTTGTAAGATACCTGAGGGAGACAAGATATGATCGAGGCTTGAGTTTCCGCAGCGAGTTAGAGAAGAAAGCAAAAGTTTAATAATCCTTACCATTGTAGAGGGTCTGGATATCCTGGCTGGTGATACCGATCTGCTTGAGGACGTCGGTGAGATAGTCTGAATGGGGGGAGCGGTGCCGAGAGATGGCAATCATCAGTCAATCTGCTCATGCAGACGAGACGGTAGAGGTGGATTCAAACATACAAGAGACGAGACCGTTTCCAGACCACTGAGAGAAGAAGGCGATGCCGATGATGATACGTAATCTCTTCCTGTTGCCGGAAGTGGCGAAGAGAGATCCCCAGGTGGTAGAGTTTCTTCGCTCGAGCTCAATCCCCTGCTCGATCTCGGTCATCTCGAAATCTACGAGGGGATGATCCTCGTTACAATCGGTGGTGTGATATCTGGCCAAGATTCGTCGGGCTTCCTCAGGTCGACCCTTGGAAAGGAGCCATCTGGGCGATTCTGGAACGAACCAGATGAGAGCCACCTGGAAATAACAACATTTAGCAAAGTTCGACGTATGTAGAGTGGACTTGATGGCAAAGAAAAAGTAGCATCAGAGCGCCTACTAACTTGGATGATGGAAGGAATGGCTTGGAGGATACTGGGTATTCGCCAACTCATGGAGTTATTGATCCTGAAGGTTCCGAATGTCGTCCATGCGGCGATGATCTAGAGGATAAGAAAGACAAGCCAGCGAGTCAGCCGAGGTTGAACAGTGGTCGCACGAGGGGACATGCACGAGTCTTGCTCACCGATCCACTGTACCAGAGTGAGTTGAAGAGCGAGGTCATGCCGGCTCGCTGAGTTGGGTAGGCGAGTTCGGAAATGAGAATGGGAGCAGCGTTCTGAGCGAAAGTGAGTCCGAAGCCGATGAGACCTCGAGACGCTGTAGAGAGCGGAAGGGGAAGGAGAAAGCCGATTGATCAGGATGAGTGCACGCAGATCAGATTGATGGGGGGGGGGG
>BCKM01000005.1:985768-1053230 GCA_039545415.1 Udeniomyces megalosporus | reverse complement strand
GGGGGGACTCACCAATGAAGACACCGATAGTGTTGCAAGACGATTGCATTGCGACACCAGCCAACATGATGACAGAGCCAAACAGGATACCGAACCGTCGACCGAATCGATCGGTGACGAGGGCGCTAAGAGAAATAGGAAGGGTCAGAAAGAGACGGATCGCTACCATCTGATCGACGTCGAGGGTGGACATACCAAAAAGGAAGACCGGCGATGGCGCCAATGTTTTGGACGGCGTTCAGTAGGCCCTTGGTAGAGCCCTAGAAAAGAAAGGGAAAGCAGAGGATCAGCCTCACGTCATTGATCGGGGATATTTCGTTCAATGACGGACAAACCTCGGGGTTCCCAAATTTGTTCTTCCAGTTGTCCAGAGCTTGTAGTCCGTTCATCATGGAACCATCGTATCTGAGTGAGGAAGGGGGGAGGAAGGGAAAACTCCGAAGTCAGACCGAGATAAGATCCGAGAGATCAGAGAGCCTCGGGACCTTCGTCGACTGACCCGTTAGTTGATGAGGTGATGAGAGCGACGAGAAGTAACAAATTAATGCTTCGGATACCTGCAGAGGAGAGAGAGAAAAAAAAATCGTGAGCGACAAGGTCAGGAGAGATGACGAGAGACGCAGACCGTCAGAAACACGGAAGCGAATCGATTTGAAACGTCAAGATCTGCTCGATGGACTCTTTGCCCCTTCCCTGCTCAGATTGGGTGACGGACTTACCCTTGTGCTTCCACCAGGGACCTCTGTAGACGTGTTCGGCGAGACCAGAAGGGATCTCGACCCCGCCACCGGCAGCAGCTGTGGGAGACATGTCGATAAGTGGGAGCGAGTAGGTCGTCTAGGAAAGGTTATCGCGGTGGTGATGGTGTGGGCGGGTTCTTGGTGGAGTGAGGAACGGAAAGGAAGTTGTCGGTAAGGGTTGAGAAGAGGAAGAGGAAGAGGTTCGGAGAAAGTCTGGGTTAAAACGAGAGGAGGACCCGGTTTCCGCCCGGCATCCGGTCACCTACCGGACTGAACTCAACGAATGATTTCTTCCCAGTCCGTCTTTTGCCGCACCCAGAGATCGCTCCCTATCCCTCCAAACCTTCACCACGGCCTCTGTAGCGAATCCCAGACCTGCCTCAACCCCCGTTCGGTAGCCCGGGTTCGATTCCATGAGTTCTCCTATCGCTATCCTCTCGACAATACCTTTCCATCGTCGGCCCTCCTTATGTAGCTGCATTCATCTCATCCTATCTCTGAAAGCGAGGCAGAGAAGAAAAAGAAAAACAATATACACACACAATAAATAGACGCCGTCGCCATCGTGCCTCAGATATATGAGAGCCCCTGTGAACCGATTCCTTGCATCAGCTCCCTCTTCCGGTTTCCATTCATTCCTCCCCGTTTCTGTCCCCATGTGATCTTCTCGATTTCCCCCCCGCGTTCAATCTCCCCAAATTGTTCGTCCGATCCGGTGTCCACAACCGGCGCTATGTCCGCCCCTCGCGATCTCGTCGAGTGATTCCTCTGGTTCATCGCCCAGAACGCTTCCCTCTCCTCCAGTCGTCGAGCGAGGTGTCCCACTTCCACTCGCGATCCCACTTCTCGGGGTTCCGTAGCCGCTTCCTGCACCCAGCTTGGTTTCCTCACCTCGACGGAGAGGACCTCCCTTTGGGTCGTCAGCGACGGGGCAGAAGGTGCATCGGTACCCAGAATGTTCCCCACCGGCCATCGAGGAAGAGGCAAGGGGTGGAAGCAGTAGATCCGTGTAAGGTGTCTTCCAGTCCGATTCGGGATCGACGGGAATAAGGTTGAGAAGCTCTGCCGGGGATGAGTGCAGCGATGAGAGTGAAGCCAGATCGGCAGCCGGAAGATCGGAGGATGTCGGGAAACGGAGGAGGACGACCTGAGGAGGAGGATGAGTTGGGGCGTGATGACCTGACCGGCTTGCCGAGGTAGGTAGTTTCCCGGCACCAGGATGGGTCGACCGCGCGTGAGTAGAGATCGAGGCCTTGGCCTTTCCCTTTCCTTTGTGACCGTTCGCCGGGGGTTTCCCGGTGTGGCTCGGTCCTCCTGTTGATGACGATCCCATACCCTCGACTCCTCCGTTCCCATTCGTATGAGTTGATCCTTCGGTCGGAAGACCGACACCACCTCGTCTCTCCCACTCCCACCTCTCGACCTCTGCCTTTCTCCTCGCTCGCTCAAACCTGGCGCCGATACCTTCGATTGCCCACTTTGAAAGCCTCTCGGCACCATCCCTCCACCCTTCCTGAAACTCTGCGACCCATTCTCGACGCTCAGAGAAGGGAAGCGGACGAGGAGTCTCGCCACCGAGGGAGAGCGACGTCAGACAGGGAATCGGAGGAAGCACAAAGGTGATGACTGCAGGCGGCGGCGGGGGCACGGTTGAAACAGACGATGAAGATGATTGTGCGAGACGAGAGGGACCATGAGAGTTGACAGCAGCAGCACCCGTGCCATCTCGTATGCTCCAGGTCGACTGATTCATGGGTCGGGCTTGACGACGACGGGCTCGACCACTAGCTCCCACATTGTACTCTTCAGTCGTGAGAGCAGCAAGCCGATCGGCAGCTTCATCGACCCCATCTCCACGTCTTCCTTGGCCCTCATCGTCTTCGCCATCTTCTTCGGGTCTCTCGCCTTCCTCTCTCCATCTCTTTTCCCTCTCCCTTTTCTTCGCCGCTTCTTCCTCCCATCGCCCGATAGCCCTCTCGACCTCTCTTCCTTTGCCGATCCCACTCAACCCTCCCACGAGCCGACCTAGCTCTCGACAAAGCTCGCGACCTTTCTCCCTGTCTTTGCCTAGAAACCCAAAGAGATTGGTATGATCCATGACGAGGTGCTCGAGGAATGGGTAAGTGCGCAACAAGCTAGGTAGATGACTGTGGAGACGTATGTTGGACGTTGAGAGATCGAGGTAATGAAGTGACGGGAAAGGTTGCTGCGTGAGTGGATGAGGAGATACGAGATGGGGAGGAAGGGATAGTGGAGTTGAGATATCTCTTTGAGGGATTCTCAGCCGAAGATGAGTGAGAGAACGGTTGAGAGGCGAGAGTGAAAGGGTGGTGAGGCAATTGGTGTTGAAGAAGACAATCTATGAAGAAGAGCAGAATATAAGCATCAACCGCCACCGATCGACGCTGCTTTGTCCAAGAAGCGACTGGACTCACCGGTTGCGCGAAAACTTTGGGCTTTAGCAGCTCGATCCTCTCAGGTAGATACGGGAAGGGACCACTGCCAGTGTAGTTACCTCGACCGATGACACGCTCGATCTCTTTTCCTCTCGCTTTTGGGTCTTTGACAGGCTCCTCCTCGTCATCCGAGTTGGCGTGAGAGCGAACAGGAGTAGGCGTCTTGGAATCTACAAGATGAAGAGGTGGTACTTCTTGAACGAGCGAGAGAAAGTGAAGGTGAAAGACCTGCTCTCCGGTCGTAGTCGAGCCCTTGAAGAGACGAGCGGGCCAAGAGGATAGGGCATCGAGACAGCTGTCAAAGTATTGACCCTACGGTACGCAAAATGTAAGACAGCGTAGGATCAGCCTCATTTACTCGGCGTCAACTGAAGCCGATCGGGATAGTGTCTCTCGCCTTGAGGAACTGATAATAGCTCGCTTTCTCCACGTAGGGCTTGAATTTGATGAGGATGTGGGTCAGATCCGGCCTAGGTTTGAGGAAAGCGTCCTCGAGATGTTCAGGTGCCCAGTTGGTGCCGATGTTGAGTCGCAGGGTATGGAGGGATGGCATCAATTGGATGCAGTTGTTGAGGATATCGGCCTGAGTCATCAAGAGGACACCATTACACAATCAGCTGAGAAATTGCCTGCCCGAATACGCCTCGAGTACAACGTACATCTCCTTTCCTGGAGACAACCAGAAGCAGACAGAGATCAGGTGTCAGCTCGCGAAAGGCTCTAGACCTCGGTCGCATTTCTCCGAGTCAGCGAGGGCGCAAGGATAACATACCAGGATCGCATCTCAAAGCTCTTGACTACCCTTCCTCCGATCCATTGCCTGTCCTCCTCTTGGCCTTCCCTCTGCCGATCTGATTCCGAATCGGGCGATGTAGCAGCTTCGTCCTGAACCAAGTCGGGCCTTAATTCGGCGAGCTCTACCTTCCTCTCTTGCTCGATCTCTCGGACCTTACGCCATAGAAATGGGAGTTGTCCTGCACGCTTTATGACGACATGCCTCCAAAGATGAGCGTGGCTAACAGGGACATGTGGCAATGCCTGAAGGAGGGAGAGGGCGGTTCTCTGGAGGTCTCGGGATGGGATGTGTTCGAGGAGGATGAGGTCCCAGATCTCGACGGGGGTTGCGAGGATCAAGGACGTCGTTGTCGCTGGTACTGGTGATGTTTGGGGAGCACTGTTGTCATCATGTTGCGTCGAGGAGGTCATGGGTTGGGGGGAGCGAGGTTGACTCGAGTCTTCTCCCAGATCGACGTTCGTCCCAAGCGCGTCATCGCGAATCCCCCCTGACCATCACCGCCTCTGTCAACAACCATTACAACAACCCCACTCTCACCATCCTTCGTCTACCCCCGTAGTTATCAGCCAAAACGGTTTCCAAAACAACCACCCTCCTCACCCTCATCGTTCTCTTCAGGACGGCCATCGCTACCATGTCTGGTAAGGTTGCTATACCGGTCAACTTCCTGACCACCATCCATGCTCACCGCCAGCTCCATCCACAGGGAAGAACTACATCATCACCTTCACAAGCGTCAGTCTTCAACCGATCGCTACAGCACATTCCAGTCGCTAACCACTCAGTCATGCTGCGCGTTCCGCTTCCATCAGTCCGCCGACAACGGTGCCATCGAGTCGCTCTACAAGGACATTGAGTCTCAGGGTCAGTCTATCCGCCATCTACCTTGGTTGACGCCCAAATCTGACGAGCGCCCCGTCGCCTTGACCTCATCAGGCAGCACTATCCACAAAAAGGCGCACGAATCCTGTTCGTTTCCGAGCTCGTTGCCTTCGCAAGCATGCACGTAGACTATTGTTCGCTACTGAACCCTCGCTATGTTTGCTTCCAGCTATCATGAAATACTCGGTCGCCACTCTTCCCGAGAATCTCTTCACGTCGCTCAAGGGAAATGAGATTGTTGAGTCCATTGGTGCGTCTTTCATTATACGATCACCATGATTGGAAGCGGCCTCCAGCTTCTAACCGACATCTTCCCTCATGATGCAACAGAGGAGGACCAGACCATCTCGGTCCCTTCGTACTAAGCGCTGTGATGGCGCCTTGCCCTGCTGGGCTCTCGTGTCTTGTCGTCTTCTCCCCAGTACCCGCACCATTCACTTGTAGCGTGCGCCAGAACCTCTATGTAGCTATACATTGATCTGATGAGAAATCTGATTTCTACCAGAAATCGCCGGCGCCCTCGTCAGAATGAGTGATCTGAGAAGGCCGCGAGCATCCCATCGCCTCTGAGCCTAGGACGTCCTTGATCCCTGGTAAATCAGTGAATGTAACATATAAGCATTTGATCGTGATGTTGGTGACAGTACAAACGCGATGACGTCTCATCAATCTGGTGGGGTTTTTTGGCGGCGAAATCCGATAAACCTCCAACCCCAACATGAAGTTCGCCTACCTCCCTCCTGGCGCGACACCTCTACCATGGCGTCAGATCCTCTTACTGTGTGCCGCTAGAATATCAGAACCAATGTAAGGCTATCACGAGTCTTTTTCGGTACTTCTTCATAACCTTACACACTGACCTGGGTTCATCTTGGGACTTCTGTGCGATAGAAACTACACTCTGATCTTCCCTTATATCAACCAGATGATTGTAGAAGAGACTCAAGTTCCGACAGAAGACGTGGGACTTTATTCTGGTGCAATTGAAGGTCTCTTCGCTCTGGTCCAGTTCGTTGTAAGTAGTAGCCACACTCGTGATTCTGATCTCATCTTTTTGACTGCATGGCATGAACGGCGGTTAAATTCTGCCATGAATGCTTCGTTCTTGTAGGTTGTATTTCATTGGGGAGCTCTCAGCGAGTAGGTCTCCATCTTTATCTCGTCAATCTCAAAAGAAGAACAAAAAAAAACGTCGTTAACCCGGCTCGGTCTTCCGATCCTCTATTCTTCACGCATCTCAGTCGGATAGGAAGGAGACCCGTCATCCTGGTATGCCGAACTCGACCTGCTCCTTCTCTCATAAGCCTTTCCTTAATGTGAAATCACCATCCTCAAACGTCAGATGGGCCTGGCAGGGATCGGCATTTCGGCCCCGCTTTTCGGACTTGGCAAAAGCTTTACCTGGATGGTTTGCGCTCGATGTCTTGCTGGTGCCACGAGCGGAAACGTCGCAGTGCTCAAATCCAGCCTGGGAGAACTGACAGACTCTACGAATGAAGGTGTTGGTGAGTCTGGAGCTCTCGGTTAGAGGGGTAGAGGTCTGACAAAGTTGATTCAACAGCACACATCGTTCTCGTTCTTTTTATCTCTTCGACTTGTTTCAGCGTTTCCTCTATACGCGCTGACGTGGATCACAGGGTCTATCATGGGCTCTACGATAGTTCGTCCTTTTCCGATCTGCCTCGCGCATCCCATCGGGGCTTGCTGCTGCTCATCAGCTGCTCAACCTGTCTCTATCCTGCCTTTCGCTCGATAGGGTGGCTACCTATCGCATCCGGCCGAGCGCTACCCGAGCGTCTTCGGAGAGTCTGAATTCTTGAAGAGATATCCATTCTTCCTTCCGTCGGGCGTCTCAGGATGTATCACAGTTCGTCTTTACCTTTGGTCTTCGCTGTGTCGGTACTCGCTCGAAACTGATATGTCACCACCTCGACTCCAGGCATGTGGCGTTAGTACACTAGCGTTCGGCCATAGATCCTGTAAGAAGCTGATCTTTTCCCAAATTCCGTCCTCAGTTCCTCTTCACCCTCATCTACTTTGAGGAAACGCTCGAACGCCCATCATCTCCAACCGCTTGTAGTTTCACAATCCATCGCCCCAGCTCACCCGAGTCTCACGAGCTTCTTGAGACTCATGCTCGTCAACCATCCTTCGATCGTCACATCCAACCGCTCAGTGAAATTCCAGATCGCAACGAGTCTGGCTCTGGCTCTGACGATATGACTCGGGACGACCTTGCGACAAGAGAATGGTCATTCTGGACCTTGTTAAAGCTGCCCCTCGTCAAAAGGGTTGTGCTCTCCCGGTTCCTCCAATCGATGGTAGCAAGTAAGTCGGACCATTCAACAAAGATCCAAATATTATTACATTCGCTCATGTCGGTACTTTGACCACCTTAACTAGGCAGCTTCGGAGCTATTTTCCTCCTCGTATCATACTCGCCGATCAAGCAAGGTGGTCTTGGCTTGAGTGCAGGTACAACAGGTTCCACCTTAGCTGTCCAAGGCCTTTGGAGTCTTGTTTTTCAACTCGCGTTCTTACCACCTGTAAGCCACAGTTTGTCTGAGATCTCTCTCACATCAACTGAAAAGCTGAACGTCATGATTGAGGTGCAGTTACAACTATACTTTGGCACTGGTCCCCTCTACCACTGGTTCAACGCAGGATGGACGACCATCTTCGTACTTCTTCCATTCGTAAACTACCTTGCTCGCTCAACTGGATCGTACGACAGCTCTACCGAGGAAAGCGGGCACCTTTCGTTTATAGTTTGGCTAGCTTTAGCCTTCACTCTCGCCTTGAGTGTCGTCGTCAACACGTCTGCTTCACGTACGTTACTTGATCAGGATATCCGGCACTTCATTCGAATCGCTGAATGCTCATCGGTGATTGAACCTCCTACATCAGTCATCATGATTCTAGTCAATTCTGCCACACCTACAAAATCAGCTCTCGGCAAACTTAATGGGATCACCGCCATGGTTCAAAGTCTGGCCAAAGCTGTCGGCCCAGCGTTTATTTCTTCGCTCGTAAGTCACTACGAGGATTTTTTCTGTTCTCAACCCACTTAGTTGATTCAATCTCGTTCGATTTGTCGTCATCCTGACTCCATCACTTGACCTTGCGTCATCATCGTTCACTGGACATTGTTCGTCTCTTCAGTTTGCCCTCTCTCAATCGCCATCGCCTGGCTCTTCATCTTCCACTCCTTCAAAGTCACATCGTGTCCTCGGTGGAAACCTCTGGTGGATCGTCATGGTTCTAGTTGCGGGTCTGAGTGGAGCGGTTGGATTTACCGTCCGGAATGGCAACGAGGAAAGCTCTTCGACTAGGCGCAAGGAAGCGACGAAACTGACGAGGGGGTACGATGAGGAGGATCCTGAGGAAGAGAGCAGGGCGCTCTTGAATTCGGCAGATCAGAACGAGCTTGGCGACGTCGAGAGCAAGAGAAGAGTCAGCTAGATGTACCACCTAGAGATATACGTGTTGTTCTGATCTTAACGAGCTTCACAAATTCTCTTGGAGCGAGGAGGAGGATTCCCAATCGGGGATCTCGGGGTGAGGGAGCGTCCCGTCTTTTCTGCCCCTGGCTCCCTTTTTTTTCTCTCTCTGTTTGGATCTTGTTCGATTGGACGCCACAGGCACTTGGGCTCAGTTCTCTCCCTCTCCCTCTCCCTCTCTATCTACCTCTTCACTCGTCGTCTTCCTTCTCCCGTCCTCTCGCCATGCCTAGTGGATACGCATCCTCGCCGGGCGAATATGCCCCTCTTGGAATCCAGGTCACATATCTCGTCCTTCACATCGTTTCCATCATACTCTGCCTCATCCTAACCGCTACCATCCTCTTCGTCCCATCTGTGAGTCCATCCGCGAGATCATTTCTACCATCTCGGCTGACCCAGATCACTGCAAGATACTGATTGAACCGGAAGTACCTTTTCGTTTCATCTCTCCATCCAGATCAAGCGTCATTCTTTTATCCCCAACTACCTTCTGCTTAGCGTCGCGCTCAGTTTAGTGTCTGTCATCACGTCAGTCTGTCTGTGATTGACCCAGTGGCTTAGATATCCCTTTCTCACGAGACCCGCTTTCCTCTTCCTGATCTTGACTCTTCGCAGCATCCTCGCTGCCGGTGGCTTCATGATGCAAAAACCCGCCTTCGGCCTGGCCCTCTTCCAGGCTGGAAGTGTGATGGGTGGGGGTATCAGCGTTGCTGTCGTAAGATATACCCATCATCTCTTCTCTGCGCCGGGACCTAACGACTGCTTAACCCTTCATCTATAGGGCGACATGCTTCTCGCTGCTCTCGTACGTGTCGTCTACCATTCAGTGTGACGGCGGAGTGTCCTGACCTCTCGATCTGCACCTTCAGATGCTCATCAAACTCCTTCCAAACACTCGGATCGGAGCGTTTTGTGATCGTCGATCAGTCATCATATCGGTCAGTTCCGTCAATCATCCTCCATTTCCTGCTTAGGTGCAAAGCGTAGGACTGATACGGTGTCTGCCATGCAGCTCAACGTCGCGCCTTGGGCTTGTTTTCTGATGATTGCCATCGGGGGCATCATCATTGGACTTCGCCACCCGGTCTACGTCAACAGTGTGGGGCTGTGGATACTTGTCCGTCAACCGCAATTCATCGCTGCATACGTCGGCCTCATCGTCGCCTTGTTCTCGATCACTGTTTTACTCGACAGTATGTCCATTGTAAAATTCGTCCATTGAAGCGTTGACTGGCTCCGCGGGCTCACGTGTCAACCTACTTTGATCAGTCTGCATGGCCATTCTTCTCATTCGACACAGGCTCAAGCGTAGATCAGACACGAAGTCTACCCATATCTCGATCAGTACCTCTGGTCTTCGTGCAGAGCGAAGATCGGCTCGACGTCAAGCCATCGCACTCGCTGCTCGTGAGTTGAAATGTCTGCTGGGCACTGTCAGATCTGCGAACTGATCGTTTTCGCATCTTGAATTGATTCATGATAGGGGTCATCCTCCTTGGTGTTTTCTTCGTTGTGAATTTAGCACTGGACGCGGCCATCCAGGCCAACTCACACGTCGATGGCTCCAGAGTGTTGGTATACGAGGCCTGTCGTTGGTATCCTTGCATATGATCGTTTCAATTGACTCGTTGCTCGCCTTGGTTAACTTCCGTCATCGACGTCTTCGTTTTTTTTTTTTTTTTTTTGGCAGGCGGCATCTACGTCTCACTAGTTTTCGCCAGTCAAACCGACATTCTCTCCTTCTACGCATCGCTGCTGTCTGAGGCTCGTCACTTCTTCGATAGTGAATCTCGTCGACCTCGTCTTCAGTCTTCTCCCTCCACCGCCGCCTACGAGAAGTCGGAAGATGGGTTTCATTACCCTGTCACCCTTCCTTCGATGTCTTACCTTCCCCAAGCGCCTCTTCCCGCTCTTGTGAGAGATGGGTCGTCCGTCCCGAATTCTCCTCCTCGCTCCGTCGACTCTAGTCACAGCAAGCTCACGCTCTGGCGTCCTGGAGCTGGAGGAAACCGTGGGAACTCGAGTGAAAGAACCGCTCAGACAGAGGATGACCTTGACGGGTTGGTCAGGAAGCAAGACGTTTGGTCAAAGCTCAGACGGGAAAAGAAACCAACCCAAGAAGAGGAAGGGATCAAGGTCGTTATCGAGACCTACCAGTACAGTGAGGAATAGGCGTGGGGTGATTGAAATGTAGGGTTGTCGAGGATCGTTTTTTCTTCTTCTTGGTATCATCTTGGAAATATGGCATTTGACGGTCGTTTCTTCGCTGACATGTGCACGGCGACGACAAGAGACGGAACCGAACGACATGATACGGGTAGAGAAGAGAACGATAGATTCAGGAAGATAAACTGTAGGGACGAGGGACAGCGTGGGTACAAGAGATCTGAAAGCACAAGAAGAAAAACTGAGGGCGAACGTGTATGGATTACAATTGAAGAAGGGGGACCCAAAGAAGAGAAAAGGTGTTCGACTGTCGAGGTAATCGGGCCGGACAACAAGTTGAGGTAAAAAAAAAAAAAAAAAAAAAAAAAAAAAGACATGGAGAAGAAGAGAACAATGTGCTGCGAACCAAAGACTAGATGGATCGATAGGTCGGGACCGGAGGAAGTGGCGTAAACGAGAGTGGAGGAGGAACATGATAAGGCGAGTGAGTGCTCTCCCTAGATGGTTCCTCCGAGCCTTGATCGGGAGTATCGAGATGAGCTCGAGCAGCGGACCTGATCGAGTTCATCTCGTCTTGATAAGCGGAAGGAGTCGGATAGGTCGACGGAGGGTAGGAAGGGGTAGGCGGGTAGTACTGTGCAGGATCATACGAGCTGGAGGAAGGAGGGAAGCGTTGATAGGGAGGTCGGAGGTAATCAGAAGGTCCTGGCTCGAGGTGAGGGTCGACGTGGGAATGTTGATACCCTAAGGAACCAGTTGATTCTTCGATAGTATTTCTCGCCCTCTTCGATGTGGAAGGTTCGGCCTCGGCTTCCGATCGTTCTCCTGGGATGAACTTGGTAGCGTAGAGAGTGATGGATAATTCTGAGGTAGGTGGCCAAGAATGCTTGTGCATGGTGTCGACGAGAGCAAGTGTAGCCTTGACATCGACGAAAAGGTTGTTGCCGGCGTCTCGGTCCTCTGATCACACAACGTGTGTCGAACGGACCAGTAACAAGCGTGAACATGAAGCTCGAGATTGTGCATATAGAAAGAGAGCGAGATCGGCTAACCTATCATTTGCAGCCTCATCTCTTGGGCGTGCAAGTAACGAACCCCTTGCTTCACGCAGCAGATTGGGCACTTGACGGTCGAGCTGTGATCGTCGGGAGGAATCAAGAGACATTGCCGATGGAATCGCTGGCCACATTTGTCATTGGAGCAGGCGATGATGAGGTCCGGTCGACTAGGCGGATCGTCGCACAGACAATGAACGGCGCCGTCGTTCTTGGAGAGAACCTCTTTCGTGATCTCCCACTTGGGCTTTCGATTCCTCGATCGCTTGCCCCCGCTCCGCCTGTCCCATCGCCTTTCGAGGAGATTGATGGCGTTGATGAGGCAGTCTCGAACGTCCGCTCCTCCGTTGATCGCATGATGCTCAGGGATCTGAGCGTCGACGGCAAACTGTTCAAGCTTTCGAAGCTGATGCTTGAGGTAGGCGATCTTGTCGTGGTCGATACGGCCACTGCGTCGAGGAGTGGGGTTGAGGTGTGGATGAAGGAGGATGACAAGCCGAGCAGATCGCTCAACAACCTCGGAGAGCAGAAGGAACTCGACAGGGGGAAACATGAATCGGGCTTCGGCCGTAACGACGATGATCTTCGAGAGTGGGATGAGCTTCGGCCTGTTCACGCGAGGGGCCTCGATCTTCTTGGGATCGCAGGTAACGCACTGTAAATGAGGCAATCGATCGTCAGCCAACAACGCTCGCGTCAATAGATCGATTTGTGACCCACTCGGTACCGCTTGAAAACCTTGACAGACCGATTCTTGACGCCCACGCAGTCGCCATGGTAGCTGAAAGGGAGAAGAAGGAGAGGTTGATATAATTGAGAATCGAACAAAACGAGGCGAATCCAAATCATACTCACGTCGCGCCACACTTTTGGCAGGTGAGCATGGGTAGCACCTCAGGCTTTCGGCAAACGCACGAAAAGGGCAAGAGAGCTCGTTCTGGCTGTTCCACTACCTCTCCCTCGCACTCTTCCTCCGCGTCCGAGGCGCCATCATCCTTGCTCTCCGACACTTTCACTACCGAGCTGGGGGCAGGTTCGTCGTCCAAGGGGTTTGTTCGAATCACGATGTTGGTGTGAATTTCTTGAAGGTATGTGAGCAGTTTGCTCTTTGGAACTGACGGGAAGAGGATGGACAAGTCCTTCTGCCAGTAGTCGTGTCGCTGAGCTTCTTTTCTGAGCGCCTCAATCTCTGGGATGACAACATTGGCACTCGCTCTCGTGTCGATTCTCTTGAGTAACCTTCTGACGTCGGCGATGGTGACACGCTTGGACTCGTCGTCTCCCGGCGGACTTCCGATGGTTTCGATGTAGCCCTTTGCCGCCTTTTCCCAATCGACTGCCTTGATGCGAAGGTTCTGAATCTGAACCAGGAGTTCCGCATCGACAGGGACCTGGTTCGATCGGCTGATCAGGTGATCGAGGATAGGGATGGTGGTCGCACGAGAGGTGAAGACTTGTCGAGCGTCGTCTCGCCAGGCCTGGCCAAGTAGTTGCTTCTGCTCGAGATCGAGGACGAAAGGGTGGTTCGATGGGATGTCGACCTGCTTTGCCTGTTCGAGGAACTTCTCGACGTCTTCGATGACCAGCTCAGTTTCTTCAATTTCGTCGAGGTCGTGGAACCACTGAAGCCGTCGAACGATCTTTTCGAGTGGCGGAAGTTCGGGCAGGTCAAGGTTGAGGGAAACTCCCGTGGCGTAGAGAGTCTCAATTTGGTTGCGGTCGTGTTCGTTGTCTCCGATGGTAGTCGCTCGAGCGGCCTCGATCCGGAAGTTCTCGGCAGATTCGAGAATCTCTCGAAGTTTGTCGATCTCTTGAGAGTCGAATCCGAGTTGCTCGACTTGATCGAGCAGATGTTTGACGGATTCGATAGTTCGAGGTGGCTTCTCTTGATCTTCCGTCTCCACGTCGGCTGCTGAAGAGACTTTGCGGTTGCGACCGCCGCCCTTCCGGTTGAGAGTTCTCTTGGCGGTGAACCAGATGGCTTCGGCGACAAGCTCGTTGGCCCGATCGACGAAGGCTTTGAGGGGTTCGAATTCGGGAAGCTGATACGACGAGCGTTCGGCCTCGGCGACAAGTGCTCGGAGAGACCTGAGTGGAGGCATGGATTGGCCATCTGGACCGCGATTGCCGAGGACCTTTTGAAGCCGGGCTTTCCAGGCTGTCGGGACGGCGGCCTTCTCGTCGATGTTTTGTTGGAGTTTGATGAGGTTCTCGTCGGAGAAACGAAGGCGCAAGACTTTTGTCTCCATGAGGCAACCACAAAGCTGGGCTGCGTGGTCGATGCATGCGACAGCCGCGGTGCAGCTGCAGGTGATCTGGGAAAGGTAGGTGAAGGCTTTGCAGCTCGTACACTGGTAGTCGTCCTCGTTGGGTAGATCTTGTTCCTGTACGTCCTCTCTCGGTGATGGTGTGCTCGATCGGATTTGATTGCGGCTCTCGAGTTCCTTGTCGACCATCTCTTTCAGACTCTTTTGAAGCCTATGGTGATAGCGAAGCATCAGTATGGTACATATGAAGCTGGGCCAAGACCAGAACGACTCACCACACGGCGGTCTCGACCTCGCCAGAGTGTCCTGCGATCGTGCAAAGGAGTTCGTTGTGATCGAATACAGGGGCTTTCGCGTGTTGTTGGTCTGATGAAACGAACTGATTAGCTCTGCCTGTCAAGAACGGTATGGTCCACATAGACTGACAGTTTTTGACACAGTCCAGACCATGAGGGAGCCAATCCGTACGAGCAAAGTTGACGGCCTATAAAGAACAATGATGGAATATGTAAGTATGGTTCGTGTCAATAAGAAAACGAGGACACACACCTCGTTGTAGTTGAGACCCTGATTAAATCCGGCGTGGTAAGCTTTTGGGAACGTGATGACGAATTCGTTGGCTCGCTGATCGCAGCTGTAGACTCGAACACCAGCTGCTTTGAGTCTGCCTGGATTCATGAGCTGAGAGTCAAGACGGATCGAGGTATTCAGCCGATGAAGTCTCGCGAACAAGCGAGGAACTGCAAGGACGTACGGTGATGAGCTGATAGAGTAACGCAGGCTGCTGCTCGAAGAGGTCAGGAGCCTCGGCTTTGATGGCAGCTTCAAACTTGAGATAATCATCCCCAGGTACGCCGTACCAAGTCTTGGTCTCTCCAAAGTGCACTAAGTAAGAGCGAGATGATAAATCACCCACGTGAAAGGATGATCGCGTCATACTAACGTAATCGAAATGACATACTGTAGTTGACGCTCGAAGTATAATGATCCTCGTTATGCCAGCAGAAGGCCGAAAAAACGAAACCAACATAAATCCATGGAACCGTCCTATGAGGATGAGCAGAAGTTGAGGTGAGTACAGCTCGAACAAGGATGACATCAACCTCGACTCACATTCCCGAAATGTTTTGCTTAATGTCTATAAGATATTGGATCGAGATCAGTCGTAACATGTGGAATCGTAGTCAGAAGTGGTGGCCACTCACATCGAAGTACCGAGCCCGGAAGGATTGGCATGTTGTTGAGGTTCCATTGGTCGATCGCGTACGGGTTGTCGGGATGGGTCTCGTGAGTGGGGGCGGCGCTATACGTATCCAGTGAGAGAGTCGAATCAGCTCAAGGTCTTAACGACCTTCACGACCTTCTTGAGAAAGTCGAACAAACCTGCCATGCACAGCGCCGTGCACATCCGCTCCATACTCGACTTCAACCGTCTCACTCTGGCTCTCAACCAGCCTCCAAAACTCCTCCTCAACATCGTGCTCCGAGACGATGTGTCCGCCAAGTTCCTGAGTCACTCCGTTTGGAATCGGCGAGGGAAGGCAGCCGATTGGTGGCTGAGGAGGATGATTGGCAAACCAATAGTTTCGAAACGCAGTGTCTCGTTGCTGGAAGCTGTGAAGACTATGGTCTTCTCCCTAACCACAGGAATCATGTGAATCCATCAGCCGAAAGGCCTTGCGACGATCAAGATGCGTCGAACGTCGATACGTACCTCATCAAACCCGAACTCCGTTCCAGTTCCGAAGAGACACGTCGAACAGAACCAAGATTCGTTTTTGGGAACAGTCGAGAGGGGGGGATCGAGACAATAGATGTGGTACCCTTTTGGTGGGGAGAGAAAAGCGTGAGTCGACCTCGTCTCGTTGATTGCGTTCAAGACTCAGCGGACGGAAGGCGAACCTGAATCGCAGCCATCACAAAGCAAAATCTTGTAGCCATCTTGGACTCCCGAGCAGACCTCGCAATACTAAGGATCCGTGAATTAGTTGAGCCTTGACGTCAGTCTGGCTTCAAGTCGAGCTGAAGAAACACAAGGCAGATCACGCACATCGCCCTTCTCCCAAGCAGTGGACTTGGCAGGGTGGATCTTAGTAGCTGGAGAATAGATGCATGAGTTCAGCGAGATAATTCTCACTTGAGCATCGAGTCAACTGACCAAGATTGACGACTTACTTGTTGAAGGCTGGAGCCCAGTCCCGCTCGACCTCATCCCTCTCCCACCCATTCGGCCGCCACTCGCAGCGGCCGCATTCTTGGCTACACGTGCTTCCCGTTCCCTCTTCTTGACGGCCCTCTTCAGCTCCTCGCTCTCGCTCTCGGCTTCCGAAAGACTGCTATCTCCATCTCCGAAATCCAAAGCACGTCGGATCGCATCGGCTTTCTCTGGATTTCCCTCGCTGCTTGCCTCAGTAGAGGCAGTAGGCTGTTCTCGAAGCGACGATGACATGGGATTGGGAGATACAGATGGAGTATCAAGGTAAGAGGATGCGAGAGGGGATGGCTTCAGGCCGAAATTGGGCTTGACGCTGGAAACGCTGGGAGTGTTGGGTTGACCGGGAGACACGGTCTGATCGGGTTTTTTCTGAGCGGAGCCTTTGGCTCGAGTGGAGAATTCATCGAAAGGGAGGACGATTTTGAGGTACAGTTGCTGGATAGTTTCGGCATACTGAGGTCCAAACCCAATTTTACGTGCGAGCTCGGCCCATTTGTTGGCGACAGTCGACTGAGGAAAGGGAATCGATGGGGGTGATTAGCCGTTGACGGATTCACCGAAAACCGCAGACACACACCTCGTAGTAGCCCCCGAAAGCAGTCGCTTCTCTTCTCAACAGCCAAAGGTCGACTTCCTTGTGGTCAACGACCGGAATGGCGATTGATGGATTGCCTTGCTGCCGATGATACATGTAACTAGAAACCACATGACGGTTCGAGGTTAGAGCACAGATCTACGGGTTTAGCATGTAAGATATGGATCGAGAGGTCTTACAGCTGCTCCAAGAAATTGACCTTGGCTCTCGATTTAGCTTCCATCGAATTGATTCGCATGAGTCGAGTCTTGAAGCTGAAGAAAAGAGATTTACGATTAGCTAGGAGTCATATTGAACGAGGACTGGCTAATGACGAACCGAAATGTCTGCAGCAGGACATGAGGCGGGAGTAGAGGAGACAAGATCAGCTGACATTGACGCTGCTTGAATCAAGGAATGGATGACAGACCTCTGAATCCATGACGAATGGAGGTTGCCAGCCCTCTGGCGGTACAATCTTACAGATACCGTATTGGGATGCGCCGCCCTCCTCGCCACACCACCTGATATATTCCATCGTATCTTTGAACTCCTCCATGGTGGGATAGAAAGTCGGTGCTTCAATTAAACCAAACGTCCTCGGTCTAGTTCGAGGAGGAGGAGTTCTCGGTCCAGTCATCTTAACCGTACTGAAGTCGAGTTTGGGGGCTTTGGGCCGGATTGCTTGCTGGGCGAGCGGGTTCTTGCTGAAGTGAGGTAGTGAAGGATCTTCAGGGATAGAGTTGCCGCTTGGGGTGACAGACCTAGTATCGGTACTGTTGCTCGGTCCTGGAGAGTCGGAGCGTTGTCGAACGGAGGACTCCAGTTTAAGATTGGCAGCGATCTTGGATTGACGGGCCCGTCGAGGCTCATTGGAATCGGGAACGGACGAAAGCGAGGAAGCGGATGATTGGAGGGTGGGTGCTGTTGTCGGTAGTGGGAAGTTGAGGGCCGAGATGAAGATGGGTTCGTCCTTGGGGATGAGAAGAAAGAAGGGGTGAGAACGAGATGTCATCGAGATCTGAGAGTCCAGGAACGAGCAGAAAGGGGCGGAACAATGGTCCATCGTCATGCTTTCTCTCGCTCTCAGCGAGTCAAGCTCACCTTGAATTGCTTCTTGTGAGATGGTCGCTTTAAGTCCCTGCCAGAATTATAGCCTTGATCGAGATCGGACGGTCTTTTTGGGGCATTGTTGCCGTTGGTGGGATGAGGCTCAGTTCGTTCGGTGGAGAGTCTGACCTTTCTCGGTCTTCCCCTTGGTTTGGGTGGTGGTGGTTCTGGAGCCAAGATGGCTTGCTCGAGAGTAGTTGGGTCGGTTAGGAGCTTGACGTCCTCCATCGGGCCAAGTCCGGTTGGTGAGTTCATCGGGCGTTGTTCCGATTGAGGATGGAAAGGAGTTGAGCGGGAGGGTCCAAGGAGAGAGAGGTCTCTGTGCATCTTCTTTGACCTTGAATCGTCTCGTGACTCTTCGCCACCTCCCTACTCTTCTTTCGCTACTCATTCCGCTCAACCAAAATACCCTTTAGCTATATTCTCTCACCACCTTCCTCCCACCAGTCGACATTTTCATCCATCCTCACGCTTTTCATCCACCGACCAAGTGCCGCGTCAAGACAGTCGATTTTCAATCATTCTTTCTCCTTCCAACTTTTAACTCGCCATCCTTCAACAAGGAACCTCGCATGGAATTGTGTGACCGCTCGCGCAATCACCTTCTGTTCAAAGCCTAATACATCTCAATCTCAAGTCGTCGAGACCACTGGAGGCGGAGTCCATGCCACTGGAGCTGACGGTCGACCAAAACCAAAAGATTCACCGCCGGCCTTGGCTGCAACTGGATTGGGTCTGGAAGCTCTGAACGTGCGACTTCGTAATGAACGTGCATGGGAGTCCTAGGTCAGGTCACTCAAAGAGCGAATAACGAAGAGGGAAATCGAGTCGAGAAATTCGACTTACCGACTGATCAAAAGTCCTTTGAGCCCTCGCACATCTCCCCTCAACCCACTGACGATCCCTACAATCTCCTTCTCACCTTCTCCTAGACCTCCACCCCAAGCACCCCCACCGCCTCCAGCCCCCTCCAAGCTGCTCGATAGACTGGCTAGACCTACCCCTCCACTGCTCCTGCTGGTCCGAGAAGAGAAGAGGAGTGCCTGGGAGCTGAGGAGTGCTGAGAGAGATCGAAGAGTTTGAGTAAGTGTCTGAGGGGACGGTTGAGCCGGGTACTGCGATCCCGAAAGCGACGGAAGAAGAGGAGATAAGGACTGAAGAGGTGTTATGGGTAGATGTTCGGCAGGTGGTTCGGGTATTGGTTGCTGATCTGACGTCAAGAATGCTTCGCTGGTAGACGATGCTTCGATCTGGAGAGGAGATGGGGGCGTGGATGAATCGGGCGATTCGGTCGGGTTGGATGCTTCCGCTTCGAGCAGCTTGAGGTCGGTCGATACCTCTTCCCCTGACTTGCTGTCCGCAATCGACTTGTCGCTATCGAATACTCTCTCCTTCTTTGTAGGCTCGCAAATTTTCATCAAGCCTACACGTTTGAGCTTCTCGACCTCGTCCTGCAGCTTTGCTAAGCGTTCGGCGTGATCTTCGAGAAGGGCGCTCTTTGCCTGCCTGGAGAGGGTGAGACGAGGTAAGATGACTCTCTGTAGCACGATGTTGGTTGAAAAAGAAAAAAAAAGTTGATGATGCATCAGAGTGAGAGTAAGAATGCAAAGAGGAGAGATTGACCGGACCGAGTAGATCCAAGTCCCGAGCGCTCCTGACCCCAGGAGGATAGACAATATCAGCGCGAGTGTGCGCAGGAAGCGTGGAAGAAGAGACAGGGGTTTTGGGTTGGTGTTGTTGAGATATGAACGAGGCGGGATGGAAGGAGCGGAACGGGGAGGCTGCTGCTGGCGTGGATGCAGGGGAATTGAGGTTGACGCAACGGTGGACGCTAGAGCCGATTGATGAGATGAGATGGGAGCTTGGGGTTGACTCTAGCGGAAGGATAGTCAAGTGAAAGGTATGAGGCCAATTGGCAGCAGACAAGATGATATTCCAACAAGAGACCTAATCGAGAAGAGAAGACGAACGGAAGTGGGGTTTGCTGAATCTGGACTCGAATGTGGTTGGCTCTGGGCGGAAGTCGAGGACTGGCCTGTTGAGGAGGGTTCGTAGGCTGATTCCATGGCGAAAGGATGGAGGGATGGTGGTTGATCGATTTCCCGGCTAACCGGGAACATTGAACCAGACTTGGGGGTCCTCGCGTAATCGACTCTCGTACATCTCGTCGTGTTGAATCTAGAGCTCTTGTCTCGCAAGCCTATCGAACAGTAAACCCCCCATCCTCCGATAGTCCCTCTGCATCATGAGGCTGTGTCAGTCCACCATCTCCCTGTCCGATCCATCATCAGCCCCCTAACGCCCTTGCCTTCCTACTTTCCCATCGATCCCTCAACCCAGACATCAAGAGAAGCACACCCCGCATCCTCATCCTCATCCCTGACGCGACCCTAGCTGCACCAAATCCAAAAGCACTCGTCTTTCAACCACAATCCTCTTCGTCGTCTTCTCAATCGAACCTCGTCTCGGTCGAATACGTTGCCATTTCCGAGCTGGGAGATGCTCTCGACGAGTGTATAAACTGGGGGAGGCAAGTTCATGGCATCATTGGCATGCTTGAAGGGGGAGGTTCTGGAGGAGATGGTCAGAGCCCGAATCGAGAGACCTTTCTCGTGCTGGCTACCGGATGTGTTGATGTTGGGAGCTTGAGGCCAGGAACCAGGTAAGCCCATCATCGCCTCAAGCTAATCGCAAGCGTATCTACCGAACCTAGAATATCCACCTCACTCCTCTTCTCATGTTCCAGCACATCACCTCCTGAACCGATTTCGAAGCTGCTCTCCGTCTCTTACGTTTCGCTCACTACATCTATCTGGGATTCCCTCGAAACCACTTCCCTATCTAACACCCCCTATGATGACTCAAACCTGTCTCTTGTACGCGAACTTCAAGCATCATCGTCATACAACGCTTCTTCGAATCCACCTCCTGCCCCTCTCTTCGATCATCCTCTCTCCGGTTTACGCAAGATTCTCGAGAACGGTAGCTTCTATCACGCATCTACCTCTTCCAAGGATCTAGAAAGGAAACAACTGGGACGAAGCTGGGATATCAGCTCAAGGCTCGAGGAGAGGTTAAGGCGAGATAGAGGCAAAGGCACGAGTGTCGAGGAAGCAGAGAGAAGAGGTAGTATCATCGAAGAAGAAGAGGACGCAAGATTCGTTTGGAACGCGTATCTCCTGGCGGGTTTGAGGCAGTTCAGGGAGGGATTACTGGAGGAAGGAGGAGAACGGAAGGGTTTCGACGATGCGGCGTTCCTTCTCCCCCTCATACAAGGCTTCGCAGGCGTGCGAGAGATCACTGTCTCTACACCGACTGGTATCGATGTCCTACGGCTCGGTGTTATCAGTCGGTTGAGCTCAAAGCGGGCTGGTACTCGATTCAACACGCGAGGAGTAGATGATGGTAAGTGAGCTCATGTTCCCTCCCCTGGGCTGGAGAGAATTAACCGTCTGATCTATGATCGCCAACATAGATGGAAACGTGGCCAATTTTGTCGAAACCGAGACCATCCTATCCTTTCAAGACACGACACTTTCCTACGTCCAAATTCGAGGCTCTGTACCTCGTGCGTCTGCTCATTCCATCCGTCCTCGCTCCTCCTCCATCTAGTCATTGGCCATTATCTGACAAACTACAAACTTCCACAGTGTTTTGGGAACAGGCCGGAATTCAATCACCCTTTGGTCAAAAGCTCAACATCACTCGACCTCAAGCTGCAAGTCAGCCCGCGTTCGACAAACACTTTGACGAACTTGTTGATGTCTACCAAGCAGTTCACTGTGTCAAGTCCGTACCGTATGGTGTCATCAGCTGATCTTTAACCTCTGCTGACATCGTGATCCCCACGATTCCTCAGCCTTCTAGGACAAGCACCACAAGAAACTCTTCTGAGTCAAGCCTACGAGTCTCACCTCCGCGCCTATACGGCAGCTCGCCCACCTCCTCCAGCACCTCTTGTCACTCTCACTAATTTCGATTTTCACCATGTCGTCAAGACTGGTGGCGTTGAAAGCATCCGAGAGGGCGTTCGTCGGACGGACGGGGTCAGAAAGGCACTCGATGAGTTTGATTGGACGAGCGTCCAAGGGGGCGAAGTGGTGGAGGAGCAACATGGTACATTCAGAGTGAACTGTCTTGATTGTTTGGATCGGACAAACGTGAGTGACGTGGGGGAGGGGGGCTTGGCTACCTTCTTTTCTTCGCTTTTACTCACAAGACAGCATCATTTCGATCCAGGTCATTGCCGAAGTTGTCTCGGTCGCGGTCCTCGAAAAGTTCATTCGGAGCGTCAACCCTGCTTGGATCAATCTACCGAATCTATGGCACGCTCATTGTGAGCGATCGATTCATCTCATTTACGTCAGGCGCCTGACAGATCACTGATCCGACTTGTGTCCTGAGCTCAGCAAATCTCTTTGCCGACAACGGCGACTCCTTGTCAAAGTAAGCACTAGATTGGCTGCGTACCTCCCATTAAGATCAAAGTTGTTCGATTTGAACAAAGACATCCTACAATTCTGCACCAGAATCTACGCCGGCACCGGGGCTCTCAACACATCCTTCACTCGAACTGGCAAGCAAAGTCTCGCTGGTCTCTTCAGCAATGCGACCAAGAGTGTGTCGAGGTGAGCTCTGCACCTTGCATCGTAGATGAGCATCTATCAACAGAACTAACTCACACCTTTTAATGACCAGAGCATACATCAACAATTTCCAAGATCGGTCAAAACAAGTCGCGATCGACTTGATGCTCGTCCGTACCCATCCTACGTTGCCTAAAGTGAACGACTCTGATCTGAATCGACCTTATCATCATCTGCAGGGTCTACTCGCCGGCCAACGTCCAATAGAAGTTTACGATCCTCTTAGTAGTCAGCTGAGACACAATCTGAGACTTCGGTACGTGATATTCATCGTTTGATGGGAGAGTCCTTTGAAAGCTCATCATCTCGTCCCTTCTTGCCTAACAGGTCACCTGAGTATTCTTCAACGCGTGGAATGACCATATTTGCTGGTAGCTGGAACCTGAATGGCAAAGCCCCAGCAGAGTCGCTCCTGCCGTGGCTATTCCCAAATGGGAGCACAAGCGAGTTAGTCGGTCCCTCATGGGCTTCCAACTCTCGCCCTTCGCCTGGACTGACGATGCTGTGATGTATGTGTCCGTGTGAATGTCTTGCCTTTCGCAGGCCAGAAGTCTTTTCAATCGCTTTCCAAGAAATCGTCCCATTGACAGCTCAGCAAATCATCGCGACGGATCCCGATAAATTGTTCGTCAACAGAACCGATTCGAAGGACTAGCTTGTGCTTATCGATACTCATCACTGTACACTTTGACACGTGCGTTCTTTCTTGTTTCAGACGAGCGTGGGAAAGATTCATCACCCAAAACTTCGCTTCTCGTCCCAACGGTCGATCAAACTACGTCATCCTACGTTCCGAACAGCTGGTCGGAACGGCCCTCATCGTGATGATCAAAGAGGAACTCACGGGAGCCGTTCGGAACGTCGAGGGTACATCGAAGAAGGTTGGTGACGGGATCTGATTGATTTCGATCTGGAAAACAAAAAGAGAAAAACTGACAAGGCTGACTACAATCCCTATCGGTACATCTTGCTTCATTTTGTCCGTCTATGTACACGTAGACTGGCTTGAGGGGTCTTTCTGGAAACAAGGGTGGATGTGCGATCCGATTCGATTTGCATGATACGAGCGTTTGTCTCGTCACAGCTGTCAGTAATGTTGTTCGCCATTCGTTTTCTTCTTCTTTCAATGTCCTGACGTGTCTGACTGATCTTTTGCGATCTACCTTCTTGATCGTTGTCGTTCTCGTTCTGGGCTTTTCTTTTTCTTTTGTATATAAAAAAAACGATATACATATAGCACTTTGCTGCTGGCCACACGAACGTCGAGGAAAGGAACGCCGATTACCACACCATCCTCTCGAGCCTCCGGTTCTCGAAGGGAAAGACGATCGGTTCGCATGAGTAAGTTTAAGTTCTCTATGCCCAACCGTAGTCTGTCCATGGTTACCATCATCATCACGCTCGCGTTCAAACTCTCCACTCTTTTCCTTTTTCTCTCCCTCGCGTTGGCAGTACCGTCATCTTCGCGGGAGATCTCAATTATCGCATCATGCTGGAGAATGAGGAAGTCCGTCGATTGGCCGAATCAGATGAACTTGAGCCTCTACGTCGCGCTGACCAAGTGAGTTCAACCTATTTCATATCAATTGGCTAGCGCCTATTCAGTCGGATAGATGTACTGATTCGCTCCTTTTCTTCCCAACTCGTAGCTTCGGAACGCTATGTCTCGAGGTGAAGTCTTTGGCGATTTCGAAGAAGGAGAGATTGACTTCAGGTTCGTATTTCTCATATATCTCTTCCCCCCCCCCCCACTTCTCTCATCCAGATGGTTGGACTGATCAGATACATTTGATTGAACGCCCTCTTTCTCTTTTCAGACCGACTTACAAGTACGACAACGGATACGATACCTACGACACGAGCGAGAAGGCTCGGATTCCCGCTTGGACCGATCGCATCTTGTTTCGGTCTTCAACGGTTGGTTTTCTATGAATCCTCGCGCACATGCTCTCCCCCCTTCGCCTCGAAAAAAAAAAAACCTCCCCGATGATGAGTCAACCCTGACTGAAGGCTTTGTCTAATTAACCCCTCAATCAAACAGCCTCTGCGTCAAACTCAATACGACCGAGCGATCCTTCGAACGTCCGATCATCGTCCAGTCCTGAGCGTCTTTGAAGCAGAGATCGAGGTGATCGATCATGCTAAGAAAGGAATCATCTCGCGAGAGATCAAGAGCTCTCTCCTCGGACGATCGACTTCCAGAGGAATCGGAGGAGTCGCTCAGATCGGATTAGGAGAGCTCGATTTGGATGGATTTGAACGTAAGTTTTTTTTTTTGATTCATTTATTTCCTTTTTTTTTTTTTTTGGGTCCAAAATCGATCGGATTCCCGTTCAACCGGCCATCCTGATACCTTTTTTTTTCTGTCGTCGTTTTTGTTTCTTCATTTTTTCTTTCTTTCCTGCAGTCCCTCCACCTTCATCGACAAAGTCTCAATGGTGGATCGAAGGCGGTGACGAAAAAGGTCTGATGGAGATTGCTTCGGTCAAGAGTTCTGACCAGGAAGGAGGAAATCCTTTTGTGTGAGGAATCGATTTATCATGCGAAAAACCCACCACTCGAGGGTTTTCCCACGAGAGGAGAGAATGAAATATGTCTAGAAGAAGTCGTGATGGGAGAGAGAGAGAGAGAGAAGGGGGTGGGTAGGAAGATTCGAGTGTTTCTGAATCGTACTGAGACTGATTGGAGGAAGAAAATGCTAAGAGGTAGTTCTAGTTCTGATGATGTGTGCAGGATGTGTATGTGGATGCTAGTGAAGAGAAAGTCGAAAGGAAGGACTTTTGAGGGAAATGCGACGTGAGGAAGGGGCGGAATGAGAATCATGGAAGAGGTAGGGAGAGAGGAGAAAAAAAAAAGACCATGCGTGGAAAGAGAGAGTGAGAACAGAAAGGATGCGGAAGAGGAGAAAGAAAAAAACTAAGAGAAGAAGGAAGAAGAGAAAAGAAATAGCATCCTGGTGACTTGATATGCGGGAAATGTGACGACGAAGGAAAAATGAGAAAGAGAAACGAGAACGAAAAGATGCGTGAGAAGGTAAGCCATGAAGAGCCAATGAGCGAGCGAGCGATAGAGAGAAAGAGAGAGCGAGAGAGCACAGGAACAACCAGAGGGATGGATAAATCTCCAAGACAAGAACAAAAGGACAGAGAAAAAAAAAGAGAAAAAAAACCCTCTACTGAGGGTCAGGCGATTGCGGCAGTAGTCATTGAGGTAATCTCTCGTCTTTCCGCAAACTCCTTCTCTCTACTCTTCTTCTTCTTCCCGTGTACTCGTCGATCTCCTCGTTTACGCCTAGGACGTTGTTCGCAGCGTTCTGCACATTGGCTAGAAAGTGGAAGAGAGACATGAAGGTCATAGGAGATAGGGATGGAGGTGAAGAAGGAGAAGTAAAAAAAAGTCAGATTTGAGCATGTTTGTTTCACTCAGAGGAGCATGTCTTTCTGACACGTACCGACAGTTACCATCCGGCGATGTCTCCTCATCGCAATCCCATTCTTCGTCCATCTCCTCCTTCTCATCTTCATCCTTGAGATACCCCTCTCTTCCACTTCTATCTATCCGATCCTTTCGATCCTTCTTGTTCGTTTTCGTTGTCCCCTCTGCTATCCCGCTAGCCCTCTCTTTTGCCTTTCTCCTCCTCGCCAACATCCTCTTTCGCTTCGTTGTCGCTCTCCTTCGAATCTCTGGATTTGAAGAATAGAAGAGAGCGTAATCGCAGAAGACGCAAACGTACTCGTCCCCGTTGACGCTGTTGAGAACGGAGGTGTTGGTCGAGTCGTCTGGTTGGGAGATGGATGGGAGGGAGTTGTTGTTGCTATGATTTGAGGAAGAAATAGAGTGGTTAGGTCTGATGCTATTGGCTCTGGTGGAGCAGGACGTTCGTTGACGATTCGATTGAGCGGAAAGGAACCGAGTGGGTTGCGGGAAGAGGAAGGATGCAAGAAGGATGGCAGGGTTGGGTAGTGCTGGAGCTTGATCCGAGAGTAACCGGGAAGGAACATCTAAAGGTGAAGATGGTCTTAGTGTTCAGCATGATTCTTTCTGACAGAAGCATAGGAGGGACGAGGGCAGGACAGACAGTTTCGCATGTGATGTGGGTTACCTGCGTTGGCAAGTGCACTCCTTTTCTTCTTGCCAGACTTCTTCTTACTCCCGCCTTTTGCCAAAGGACGTTCCTCGAGGTCAGGGAGACACTCGTTCGTTTCGAGGATTGCTGTACGATTCTTCGGCTTCTTCGGACTTGCTGAAGGGGTATTAGACGATGGAGAGGCCGATTGCTTCTTGGGTGTGGAAACGGCCAGCTTTGAACACGATGTGTCCAATTCTGAAGCGGGAACCATCGTGTTCTTTGTGTCCATCACGCGAGCAGCCGGTAAAGGATAAGTTGCACTGAGATGTTTCTGTTTGGAGTACTTCGGGTTGTGGGAATCGATGCTGGCGTTAGTGTTGACCAAGATAGAAGCGGATGCCTCGATTTGGGCCGTTCGAGCTTTGAGAGCGGCACTCTCTGCGTTCGTGGCGAGGATGGCGAGTCGATTCTTCAAGATAGAGAGTTGAAGCTGAGTTCGAATGGAGAAAGACGTCGCTGAATCGCCAGCACATATGAGACAATGTCTTGTGAGTGAGGTTAAAAAAAAAAATCGAGACTCGATATCAAGTGAGGAATTCGACGACTGAACTCACCAGGCGATTCACAGAAGAAGTCAAACGGCTTGTCCTCAAAATCCCGATGCAATGGTCTTTGTCCTACTCGTCTGTACCACCCAATCTCTTCTCTGACTATCGCTGTTATACCTAACCCATCCTTCGTCAAGGTTTCTGTGACGCCTCGACCCAATCCTCCTTCTTTCTGCTTTCTCCTCTTCTCCTTCTTCGGTTCATCGGATCGATCGTCATCCATTTCGTTCCCCCAAACGGCACCACTGAATTCGATGGCAGCTTCTTCCTCTGGTGCTAGCCATCCTTCGCCTCCATCGGGTTCGATGCAGAGTCGAGAAGCTAACGTTCGTTTTCTCTCGGCCCAGACAGTCTTTGACCACAGGAAAGCACGGCAAGCCGGTGAGGACCGAGCGAGGGGAAGGAGATCGTGATAAGCTTGAGTTGGTGATCGTCGAGCTGAGCGAATGACTCCTTTTGGGATGTTAGGGAAAGTTGGAAAGTTGCTCAGGATGATGTCGTCATGATGAAGGTGGTTGGGTTCACCACATGAGTTGTCGTGAGATTGAGATTGATGAGGAGATGAAGCGAATGACGTGTGGAGACCGTTGGGAATCTTTCGCCTGATGCAGTTGGAACAGAGATATACCAGCAGGGGAAGATCAGCGAACAGTCGAGTATATCATAATCGATAAGATGATAAGATCACACTCACTTCTTGGTTGTACCATCATGCCGATTATTATGCTGTCCCATCATCGATGGCGTTGTCCCGACCATGTCTTCTCTTCCTCCTCGAGCAACACAAACATTCAAGCGCGAGATCAATTCTCCCTCCCTCCATGTTTGTATCTCCCTCTCACCCATCATCTCCAATTCCTCAATCAATGCAAAATCCTTCCTTCCCCCTGAATCCACCTGGTCAGGATGTCTGAAGTTCCCCTCCTCTATGAGCTCACCCTCGTCGATGTCGCTTGATGCGGACGAGACATGCTGGTCATGTGAATGTTGGTCACGATAACACTGATACTCGTGATGATAGTGATGATGTTGATTTGAATGATACTGAAATATAGAACTGATCGATTGTCCGTAGTGAGGATTCGAATCGCTGTCCCCATGCCCTCGATCGCTTTCTGCTTCCTCCCGCTCTTGCTCCACTTCTTTCCCGCCATCGTTCAGCGCAAAGTTAGCGTTGGAGATCGTGAACGGTTGATCTTTGATTTCTTCCGAGTGTGTAGTATCATGGACCTTTGAACCTCGCAAGACCATCGGAGCCGTACCCGCTAAACCCTCGAGGTCCAGGAGGGTTGAGGACTCTCCGAGGGCCTCGATCTCATCCAACGACAGTCTACCGAGCCGTGATCCAATCCTGTCTCGTTCCGAATTTTCACGGTCAGGTGAAGGCTCGAGGGTGGTGATGAAGGCAGGGTGATTGTCCTCCCAACCGCTCGGACCTCTTCTTGCCGCTTCGATCGCCTGCCGTGATGGTTGATATCTTTTGAGGGGAGCGAGACGGCTGCTAGAAATGAGCGCTAAGTCTTTTTCTTTCCTGTCGACGTGGCATCTCTTCGGAAGTGGGCGGACGAGTCGATGTGAGCGGAAGGAAGGGGAAAGAAGGCGATCCGAGCTGGAGAGTTGGGAGAATTCGGGGCTCGGGGGTGGATCGTGTGGTATGAGTGTCGACATGAGCTATCAGACCAAGCGGGAGAGTCAGCGGGAGAGTCAGCGATGCAGGCCAAGGCGATCGCGTTCCAATGAGTAGACATACTCGGGAAGGGAATTGGTGTTGGGTGTCGCCCGCGGAACGTGGGGAAACCAGATCCGAGGCTTCTCTTGATTCTCATTTTCTTTTACTACTCAAGACCCACTGGGTTTCGATCAACGAAGGGTTATTTGTAATTATGGAGCTAAGGAGCTTGGGTAAAAACAAAGGCGATGTGGAAGGGGAATGCAGGAGTCGCCGGCGCAAAGGCACGGGAGAAAGAGAAAAGAGGGTAAAAGAACTAGGGCATAGGGGCCCATCAGGCGGCCCAAACATGAGGTGAGATGGCGAAGAGAAGAGGAAAGCATAAGGGGAAAACAAGAAGATGTTGCCGATACGAAGAGGCGATAAATCCAAAAAGAGGCAGAAAGGCACGGTGTTATGGTGAAAAGGTGGATAGCAGAGAGTACCGTTTGACCGAGAGACCTCTCTAGAGAAGACCACAGTCTCGAAGGTTGACTTGGATTATGATATCTATGGGTGGCGAGACGGGCGGTTCGTACCGCATCAGCCGCAGGTCTTCCTCGGCGCAGAATCGAAACCGCAAGACTCACCATTGATGGCCGAGAGAACAAATTTGATCTGATTCGTATCGACGGCAGAGGTGTAGTGACAGTAGACCCTGTGATGTTCCCGGCGAAATCGATCACAGAAGAGATCAGCCATCGTGCTTGGGAAGGGTTCAGATCGACATCAGTGGCCCCTGAGTCACATACGATTTATCCGGGCTCTGGTTCAGCGACACAAATCTATCAAGGATATAGGCACATGCCCTATCGTAGTCGTTTCCCCCTTGATAATCTGAAGGAGGAAGATGATAAGGTTGAGACATGGAAACCTAATAAACTGAATTAAGCGAATGCTTACCCTCAAAGTAATCACCCAGAGGAGAGATAGGCAGTTTTTCCGCAAACAGATCAATCTTGTTGAGGAAGAGAATCTAGATGAAAGGCCATCAATGTCAGCGGTAGCCAGAAAGGGAGGGGTTTGAGCGGAATGCGGGATCGAGGACCGGCCACTCACGATGGATGTTCGGACAAACCAACGAGAGTTGCAGATCGAATCGAAGAGAGTCAAAGCTTCTTGCATTCGGTTGACGCTTTCGTCTTCGTAAAGCTTCTGATCGTACTCCGAGATGGCGACGAGGAAGACGATGGCGGTGACGTTCTCGAAGCAATGTATCCACTTTTTCCGCTCCGACCGTTGACCTCCGACGTCGAAGAGCTTATAAGTCAGCTCTCTGAATATGTCAAGAGAAAAAAAAAACAAATGGTTCCAATCAGATGATCTTTCTTGCATGTTGAAGGAAACAGCTAGCTTGATGACGAACCCGATACGGAAAGTGGTCTCGGTGATACCGGTCGACTTTACTCGTGACCTCAAGACGTCCTGATCCGAAGGGAGATAGCGCGATCCAGCAATTTCGTCAATGTGATCAAAGTAGCTGGTGATTCGAAGGAACGGGACTCGTTAGCGCCCAGGCGTTCTGTTTTTTTTTTTTTTACTGAAGTGAAATCGGGAAGCAACCCACTATTTGGCACTGTCGTTAAGCTGGATTTCGTTTTTCCTCATGTAAACTGTCTGGACCCCAGTATCAGCCCAGAGCATCTTGCAGGCGGCGGCGATGCGCGGAGGGAGAACGTCGCCTTCGATTTGGTTCGGAGCATTCAAGATGACATCGACATGAGTCTGGTTGGCGGCGTTTCCGAGTGGGATGTTCATCATCGAGAGTGCATCGACGAGGACTCTGCAGAATAACATCCCCGGATGTGAAGATGGGAATGCGAGATGAGCGGTCTGTGCTCCTGCCAAGTCACGCTGTTTATGGACTAACCTCATGGATTGGACCGTGTTGGAGTAAATGATTTCCTTGTAGGATTCACGCTCCTCGTCGTTGTAGGATCTGAAAGATGAGATCAATCGGTCAGAACCATGTGCGGGTGGGTCGAGCGAATCAAACAAAGTCGTACAAACCCTTGATGAATGAGCTTCATTTGCTTTAGTACAGTACTTTTGCCTAGAACCGACAATTGTTGAGATTGAGGTTTCAGCCATCAATCACAACACCTAAGAGGGAGGAGAGAAGAGAGCAAGAAACCGGACCTGATTCTCCGGCTCCCAGCAACAACATCTGGTCAGAGCGGGAAACGGCCGAGGGACTCAAACGAGATCAGCGTTTGGAGTAGATGGAACCGTGCCAAACACCAACACACCTTGATTTCATTTCTCAAGTTTTGTCTGTCTCGTTTGAGCTGACTCTCAATCTCCTCGTTTCCTGGTCGATGAATGATCCGGGACGAACGATGGGCGAGGAGGGAGGGAGCGGAGGGTTGAGAGCGCGGGCAACAGAGAGGGCGGGAAACAGGTCGGACAAGTGGTCAAAGCATAAAGAGGTTGAATTCAGCTGGTGTGAGACGGATAGGCGGAGAGAAGTAGCTCGGAAGACTGTCGATTTCTTCTGAGGGCGGACACTCTAGGTCCCTCTCAATCTAGCGGGTGGATGGTGTCAAACAACGAATCAAGATCAACTCACGAGCTTTGGCCGCCGAATCCTCTGATGATGGAGAGCAACCCATGTTTGAATCAAGTAAGAGCGGTGACGAGGTTGAAAAGGGTTTGTGTGTGCGGTGGTGGTCGGTGGAAGGACGGGAAAAGGAGGGAGAAGAGGATTCGAGAGAGGAGGACGAAAAGGAACTGCGGCTAACGCGTTGGGATCTTTGGGACGGGAAGCGAAGGCGTCGACGATGTCGGGTGGTCGGGGATGTTGAGTGCAGGGTATTGGATGGGCCAAGGGTGAGAGGAAAGAGGTGGAACTGTTGAGTGTAAGTGTGGATATGGGTGAAGAGGGAAGTCGAGCGAGGAGAGAACAAAGCCCAAATCTCTAGATCGCTTTCCCTTGAATCAAAGGAGGAGGGTCCGGTCTCGCCCAACTCGAGCGGGTCGCCCTCCACCACCTGGAATCTCGACGAACCCAAGTAGCTCAGATACCTCCATCGCCTTCGTTGTTGTCAGCTTCCCGAATTCTCTTCCTTCCTTTCTTTCATATTCTTGGACTCAACACATATCAGTCCTCCGTTGTCCTCCATCAAATCAGACTGATAATCGATATTCTTCATCAATCAAACCACAACCTTCTCCTTATCCCTCTTCCCCACCTCGTCGCCTTCGCCGTCTTCCTCGTTCGCTACCACGACGACGACGACCATGTCTGAAGCTTGACCTCCCATTTGAGGTGTTACCAGGCCATCTTCCTCGTCCTCGTCGTCTTTCCCATTCGCCACCCCCTCCTGTCTCGACGCCTTTGGCTTTGACGTCTGATGCTCATCGACAACAGCATTCAGACAACCCCAAGATCCAACTGGAATCTTCTCAACCAAACCCACCTCATCGTCCCTTTCCCTTTCTTGGACCTGTCCCAGTCTTCTATCCGATCGAATTGAGGACGTCGCTGATGATCTTGAGTAAGCGGACATCGATGAAACGGATCGAGATCGAGTTGATCGTCGGTCAAACGGACTCGTGTTGGTGGGTGAATGGGGACCAGATGAGATGATTTCCAGAGAGAATGGATCTTCTCCGTCGTCGAACGCATCTGTCTTTGGCGAGAGGGATGACGAGGAGGAAGGGGATAGGGATGAACGAGGTGGATCAAAGAAGAAGGTCGCTGTTGAGCCGGTGTGTGACGGTTCATCGACTGGCCGGGATGAAGGAGCGATCCTTTGGATTGTCGGATTGGAATTTGATCGTTGGGTCAAGTGATATGATGAGCAGCGAACTTGCTAAAGACGGCTGGTCAGTTCGATAGCTCATCAAATCATGGGATTCGATAAAGACCAGATGAAGACTCACCCGCTCTTGAGGACCTCGTTGGAAATCTTGAGCGTGACCGGTAGTGCAAGCAAACGAACCACCTTGTATCTGGTCGTCTCCCTCGAAACGCTGCGGTCTCGCCGTCAAATCGTCACCAGCTAGCCCTGGGATCTGAGCGATTCCTTCTACGGCTTCGGTCCGATAATCCCGTACAAGATCGATCGCGTCAAGATAAGAGGCCGGATTCAGAGGCTCGATGCGGTTGGTCGGATCCGGTCGACGATGATGGCGTGAGGGAAGGTGAGTTCGACGCGTATCGTATACATATTGATGCATGTTGGTGGAAGAGCTCGAATTGAAATTGAGAAGTAGAGCTGAATTGGAACTACAACCAGTCGTCGTTGCTACCGAGGTGGAGGGCGAAAGAGCGTCAGGCCGGTTCGCTTCGGGAGATGAATGACTGGGTGGTGGGAATGAGGGTGCCGATGAATCTGAAGAACGGAGCGTATATCAGGTCATGATCTGACTGACCTGCTGGAAAGCAGATAAGCTATCAGACTTACTTAGTGACAGCTCGTCCAAACAATCACTGTTCTCGTCCGAAGTCTCATTCTGAATCGAAGGCGAAGTCACGTTCGACATCTTCTCCAAGTGAGCTGATGATACCATACCCATCCTGATAACATCCCTAAGTCCTTCACCAAGCGTTTGACCTAAGCTTCCCTCCCTCGATGCTCTGGCTTCTCTTTCTCTCTGCGCGTTCCACCTCGTCATCACTGCCTGTTCAGATTCTCGAGCAACCACAACGGAGTACGTCACAGCTGCATCAGACCAGGGCACGAGGAGATACGTCGACATTTTACGCGAGATCAACGATAGGTCGACGGGGGAGGGTGGTAGGAAGTCGTCCGATGAGACAGCATGGGATCTGGTAGCACCGAAGCTGGGAGCTGTCATGTCGAGTAGCGTGTGGGACTTGGCATTGGGTGAGGCTCGGCGACGAACACGACGACCGTTGCGAGTGAAATGACGCGTTAGAAAGTCCTCATCGTCGCTTGCAAACGACGCGTTGGTGAAGGAGGGACCGAGAAGAGAGCTTGGATTGGATCTAGCAGGATTCGTACGAGGAGCACGACAGGCATGATGGTCTTGTTGTTTGGACAGGGTCTGGCTGACGGGTGCTGAGTGACCAGATCGAAGCGATGGTCGAGGTCGTCCGTGGCCAGCGACTGATGGGTGGAGATATGAGGAAGAGCCACCGCTCAGATTTGAAGATGAGGCTCGAAAGGAAAGGATAGGCCGACTATGAGAAGTTGCAAGAGATGGCGTTTCATACTTGGAAGGTGGATAGTGGTCAACATCGGCGGATGGCGATGGGGTGAGTGGGCTCCCCTGTACGTTTGATGGATCCAAGGATATCAGAAGATCAAGAAAAGAAGAAACGTCGATAAACAGATAAGAAACTCGAACGAACATCGTGTTGACTCGAATAGAATCGCCCCCTTTCGTGTTGGTCCACACCTTCCCGTCGATCCGAGTGCTGTTGAACGCTCGACTTTTTCCCGAATATCTTCAACATGGTGACTGCTCCTCTCTTTCCCCGTAATCCTCCTTCGCCATCATGCGAAGCAGTGTAAGCGTGAGAGTTGCCATCAGTGGAAGAGGGAGACGCGAAGCGAACTTCCTTGGGGGTGTGGTGGTCTAACATCGACCAACGCGGGGTGACGACGTCAAGAGAAGAAGTGACAAGGCAAGAGTCGAAGGATTGGGATAGTAAAGGCGAGGTTGGTGAAGCCTTATAGCGAAGGGATTGAGCTCGAGGGTTGCGCGGACGCATGTAGTCGTGGTCAAAAACGGGGTTGTTTGGGAGAAGAATCGTTAAGGAGTCGGCTTGCCGGAGATTTAGGGGTCGGAAAGGGGGTTGACTCCGGAGGCGGGAAGGACTGAGGCCTCTGTTTTCTTTTCGCAGATTCAACACTCGGACGTGTAAGAATAGACTTGATGAGTCCAATTACCAGAAGCCTTTGAGAGATAGGTCACCAGTTGAAGGGCTAAAGAGAGAGAGAAAAGTCATGGCAAGGATGAAAGGCAAACAAAAAAAGCCAAGATCAAGTGTGGCGTAATCGAAAAGGATTCAAGCAAACAAGGAGGAAGTCTGGATGAGTACGAGAGGAAAAGGCGGCAGAATGGAGGCGTGACGTTGGTGATACAGGATGGATAGAGAGGAAGATGTGTGGAAGACGGAAGAGAAGACGATGAGAGAGCCCTAGAGGTGGGTGATGGCTTTCCTGTCGGTAGGCATGCCTGTCGGATCGATGCCGTTGCGTTGGAGAAGTCGATGATGTCTTCGAAGTCGGGCCTGATGAGAAGCAAGCGTTCAGAAAAACAGCAATCAGCATCCATTACGGATGGGATGGCTCGAACCGAGAAGGGCCTCGGGAGTACGCGGGAAGGAGAAACAACCGGCCAAGGAAGACTTGCCTCGTCAAAGTTGACACCCTCCTCTCGCATGATGCGATGGACCTCTGCTGCACCGGCACTATCGAGGCCTTCTCTCGAATCACCCGCATTGTTGGCTTCGAGATCAAAGTTGGAGGATGACAGCTGCGGTGCGGGGAAGACGAAATGTCGCAGTCAGCGGCGAGGACGGAATGATACATCGACCTGGTCAAGACACCAGGGGCGTCCTCAAGTAGAGCATATGTTCCCGAATTAATTTGAATGGATAGAGAGCTGGACGATGAGTCGGACCTACACCAGATGATGCTTGATCAGCGAATGAGGAGAGTTGCTGGTATTGGCCCATCGTGGGAAATCTTTGACGGAGGTATGGCAGGAGATGATCCGAGACGAGCTATGATTGGAAGGAGAACAGGACGAGCAACAGACAAGCGAAGAAGAAAGAGTAATGTGTTGGTGATGTGCAGATCGGATTGCAGGAAGGAAGTAGGGAGAATGACGACTGACCTGATATCGATGGAAGGCCCAAACGACGAGAAGGATGAGGGCGAGACCGGAGATGTGGAGAATCATGACTGTTGGGTATGTGAGCTAAGGAACGAGTATCGTCGGTCGATCTAACGATGGTATGGTGGTGGTGGTGAGGGGGGTCCTGAGAGGTTCGGCCTCGGCTTGGAAGGAAGCACTTGGGAAACCAACCGTTGACCGACCTCAACCACGTTCCCTCTTCCACGAGCCCTTCCAGCTTCCTCACTGGCCTAGGAATAGGTTGACAACTGTATCCAATCTTGACTTGTATCAACAACCACACCAACAAAGAATCACACCCATACCCCATACTCGCTTCCCCAATACTCGACAACGAACCTTGCCCTCCCTCCTTCCATTGACTATACCTACCTTCCACCCACCATACACACAACAACCATCATGCCAGTACATACCACACCGCTTTCTCCAACTACACTTAACTGTCCACCACCAGAGCTCAGTCTCGAACAACTCCGGCTTCCAACCGTCGAAATCTATGGCGACCCTAATCCTCCCCCTAAATCAGAGCTCAACAAGGAAGATACCTGGTCCGCTAGAGGTTCCAAGTTTGCAAAGGCGAGGAGTATGTTGGATTACGACTACCATCCAGTTTTGACGCTCGAGAGACAGCAGTGCGTACACGAGGGTCCGGCATCTTCTTGCCGAAAGTCGGCAAGTTTGGTGTCGCTACGTCTCTTCCCCTGCTCATGCTTCCTCTTTTTGCGACCTGCAGACTCCAAGATGCTATTGTCCATTCTGTCATCCACAAGCTTCATCATCCTCTATGCTTAGAGAAAGTCCGACCTCAAACTCCCTCTCCGGTCTCATCCTCTGCGGCTTCCCCGGTGGGGACTTGGCCTGTGAAGAATAAATCGGTACCCGTTGCATTCTTTACTGCAGGCGGCATGGGTGCTGGAAAAGGCCATGTGCTCAAGCAGTTCCTCAAGGAGGGAAGGATTCAGCTCGATGAGACCTTTGTCTGGTACGTCCATGCGTAAATCATCTTACGATTCGGTGGGCTCGGTCTCAACATGAACCCCTCAATAATCATTCCTCGTAATTTCACACCCTACAACAGGATTGATCCGGATAAACTTGCTCTTATGCTGCCCGAATGGGGTCTCTACCTCAATAATCCTGAGACCAAGCACCAGGCATCGACACTCCTCCATCCCGAGGCTTCTGTTCTGCAGGAGCTTCTCACCCTATCGGCGAGGGAAAGAGGACTCAGCGTTGTAGTGGATGGTTCCCTATCGTGTGCTGAGTATTTTGAAGACGTGATGGGAGGATTCTCTGACGTGAGTCGGCTAGCGACTGCATCATCTCGCTTCAGTTTGCTAATCTTTCCACCTATGCTCCTTGTCCTCATACTCAGCGCGGGTACAACGTCGAAATCATGTTCGTGTTCGCCAAGGAGAAGACGATGGCGTGTCGTGCAGAGAAACGAGAGAAAAAGACTGGTCGTCGAGTCACAGCCGAGAAGGTGAGTGTCAATTCCTCGTGATCCTTCCTCTGTCGTCTGGTCTTGGTGATCCAACAAGACATGGGTTTTTATCCTATCCAGATTCACGAATCTCGTACCGAGTCGCCCAAAGCCGTTCAAGTCCTTAGCACGCTACCTTGTCTGCACCGGTTGCGGTTGGTCGACAACTCATCCAACGAGACTCCTCCTCAGGTCGTCTATGATTCTCGTGAGGACGATAGATGGTGGGGGAAAGAAGTCGTACCGGTCGAGAAGTTTGCGTGGAGGGACGACGAAGAGTTGTGTTTGGAGAAAAAAATCGATGACGAGTCGTCGACGAGTCGAGAGGGACGACCAAAGTCAGATGATCCAGAGGAGGATGGGGTCAAGAAGCCGATCACTCAAGTGGGTCAATCTGACTTGTCGGCTATCGTTGGGAGAGAGCAGTCGTCGCCGCGTACATCTGGAGAGACTTTGGTTGGTCGTCTATAGAATGTTGCACGGAACCCAGACACCTCTCATCGTGACTGAACCTGACGCGACGGATATCATCATGATGACTGCTCGCATCCGTGACGTCGGGTTGCTCATAGCCCTCACGACCCACAAAAGCCCTGGTACGAAGAAGAATCATGCGAAATAGAAACACGTGAAACCAAACTATCGTCACCATCAAGCCTTCAATAGGCGTATTCGTTTGTCAGATCATGGGGATCCCAGTCGATTTGGTGGAGAAAGCAAAGACATGAGGTGTTGTATATATATAGATGCAAGGTGCTGCTTTTGTTGCGAGACAGACGCGTCACGAGTACATGAATCTTGTCTGAGAGACACCAAGCACTACGAGGCAAAAAATAAGTCGCTTGATGACGTTTGTCGACCGAAGACGATCCTTCGTCGGGCTGACCAAGTGACAAGTGAGGAAGGGGAAGAGAGGGAAAGGATTCAACTGAAACTCTCTTTATTCCCTAAAGACCGAAGGCTGACCGAGGCAAGACTCGGTCATGCATCGGGAGGGGGGGCCTCTCAAAAGGAATCAACTCTGACTGTGTTTTCCCCCTCTACCATCACCTCTCCAGAACCATGTCCCAACACTCAACCCCCTCCTCTCCTGATAGCAAGCCTTCTGAGCTGCCTGCGCCCTCGTCCATGGACGAGAAGGACGTGAGTCTCGATTCTTCGAGCGCCTTCAGCTTGGAAACCGTTAACGCTCTTCTCCGCCTGGTTTTCCTCCCCCCCCCCCTCCTTCCTCGTTCTGATCTCATTGCTTCGTCACCTTGATGCACGCTCCATCAACCAGATCGGCATTCCTGAAGCCCTCTCAGCACCTAATGGTCCACCGGCCGTCGCGCCGGGACCAGGACCTGTCGTGAAGCTGACGAAGCTCCAATTTGGGCTCGTGTTCGCCTCGATGATGCTCACAGTCTTTCTCTTTGCGCTCGATCAGTACGTAAATTCAGCGCATATCGTACGCTATTATCACCGAGCTTCTCTCAGACTAACGAAGCTGTCCTTATCGATTGTCTTGCTACTCCACGTCCTTATCCCCGTCTTCATCCACTCCATTCCTTTGTTCTCATCATCCCTACCCTCCCTCTCGTGCTTTCCGGCCTCCTTAACCATCATAGACTCATCATCACCACAGCGATCCCAAAGATTGTCTCCGAGTTCAACTCGCTGTACCAAGTCGCGTGGCTCGCGAACGGGTTCTTCATCGCTCTGTCTGGCTTCAGTTTGGCGTGGGGACAGTACTTGACGATCTGGAAGGTAAGCTAGGTGTGAATTCTGGAACGTTATCGTCTTGATGCGTTGTGTGCTCATCTCGCTTTTTTTACTGCTGTTCCCACTCGCCCCTCTTCCCTCATTCATTTCCTCGTAGTCAAAGCACGTCATCCTCGCGGCCGTCTTCCTGTTCGAACTTGGCTCGCTCATCTGCGGAGTCGCTCCCTCGATGAACGCGCTGATCGTCGGTCGGGCCATCGCTGGTGTCGGCGCTAGTGGAATCTTCTCCTCATCCATCCAAATCCTCGTCGAGATTACTACTCTGCAAGAAAGAGCACAGTACATGGGCTTCTTTGGTGCCGTCTTTGGAATCAGCTCCGTTCTGGGCCCGTTGATGGGCGGTGCTTTCACGGATCATGTGTCGTGGCGATGGTGTTGTAAGTCGATCGAGTCTGCATACATTCCTCCTGCGTAATCTTGCGTGTTGTTCGACTTGATGCTGACTCTGACTAATGGTTGTACTCTCAGTCTACATCAACCTGCCAATTGGTGGCCTTGCGTTCATCATGCTCCTCATGTAAGTTATCTCTCTGATCCCTTTCGAGATAGTCTCGTGATCGTCTTGTAATCGGTTACGATATCCTGACCCTTCTTCCCCCCCCTCATTCTCCCTCATCCCCAATCGACTGACCACCCCTCAGCGTCCACAAACCTGTTCCGCCGATGGGCGCTGCATTTGACAAGCGTTCGCTCCTCACCAAGATCATCCAGCTCGACTGGGTCGGCACTGGCATTGCGCTCTGTATCAGCACCATCATCTGCCTCGCCCTTCAGTACGGCGGAGTCGAGAAGAGCTGGTCAGACGGCTCGGTCATCGCTCTCCTCGTGCTCTTCCCGGTCTCGTTCGGCATCCTCATCTTATGGACTCTGTGGCTTGGACCAGAGAGAGCGATGGTTCCCCTGAGCTTGCTGAAACGACGAACGATCATTGGGTCTGCGCTGACTGGATTTTTCGGATGGATGTAAGTTTGTTGTCTTTCCCGTTGTCTTTGCCTTCATCTCTCGCACTCTTACATACCCGCTCAGACGGCTTACTGATTTCGATCCATCTTCCTCTCTCTTCGTGTCCCTCCCACTTATCTTCGCTCTCGCCTCCCCTCCACCAGGCCGTTCATGGCCGTCGTCTACTACCTGTCCATCGAGTACCAGGCCGTCAAGGGTGACTCAGCCACCAAGGCCGGAGTCGACCTTCTCCCAATGATCATCGTTCAGACCGTCCTTATCGTCGCCTCAGGCAAACTCGTCTCGCGCACCGGTCGGTACAAGCCCCTCGTCGTCACTGGACCTCCGATCATCGCCCTAGGTTGTGGTCTTCTCTACTGGGCCAACATGTCGACTCATCCTAGCCAGTTCTTGGGCTTCTCGACATTGATCGGAGTCGGCGTTGCGTGCTTCCTTCAAAACATCGTGTGAGGCTTTGTTGTTGTTGTTGACGTTGTTATCCCTGCCATTCTTGCCCTTCGACACTGAAGAATCGACCATCTCTATTTCCACTCTCTCCCATTTGTTTCCTCCTGCCTCCTGCCTCCATCAGCATCGCGGCACAGACCGAACTCAAGACAACTCCTCGATTGATCCCTCGAGGCATTGGGCTTCTCAACTTCATCGGTTTCATCGGACGAATTCTTGGTACAGGTACGTATCGTCCAAGCTCATTGCTGGCTGATCTCTTGCTCAACCGATTGACTGACCGACTGACCTCCTCTTCCTCTCTCTCACTCCAGGTATCGCCACATCCATCTTCAACAACCTTCTCCCCCAAAAGCTCGCCGTTCACGCACCAGGTCTTGACCCGAAACTCATCTCCGTCGTCCGAGAGAACGTCGCGGCCATCAGATCGCTCGTCCCGGAGGCTTCTCGAGCGGGTGTCATTGAAGCGTGAGTGTTTGCGACGAGTCAGGTGCGAGAGTTCTCAGTACTGACACTGTCTTGTCTTGTCACTTTTCTGTCCCGTCACTGTCCTGTCCTATCACTGTCCTGTGCTGTCGCTATCTCGTCTTGCCACTGTCTCGTCTCATCCTGACGCTCGTCTAGCTACCGAGTCGCTATCGCACCCGTCTACCTCTTTGCCATGACAGCGGCTCTCATCGCCAGTTGTACCGCTTGGCTCATCAAGAACGGTTCAACCCTCGACAATCCCGCTGGCGGAGCTCCTCCTGCTAAACAGGATTCGACATCCAAGTCAGCGGCGGATCAAGACGCCGCTCGACCTACCGGACTAGCTGCGGAGTGATCCCAGCCAGCGTTGTCGTAGAACTTTCTTTCTTCCTTCCCTGTTTCCTTCCTTTCGTGGCTTGTCCCTCTTAGATGGTTCTCTTTGACTCTCCTACGCCCACCGCTTGCCCTTCTCGACGCTCATCCCTCTCGATGATCGTGCCCCTCCCACCTCTTTCTATCTCTTTCCACCAGGACTGTTGTATACTTTGCCTTTGAGATCGTCCACGTATTCTCCTCGATCAACTATAATGCTTCTTCTCTACTGCCGGGCGCTGAGCTGAGAAAGGGAGTTGTTTGTCTTTCGTCGCATCGAGTGCTGGCCAAACGGCAGCACCTTTTACCAGTCGGATTGGTGTTCCTGTCCACTGCTCACAACGCCAGTTTGCCTCGGACGCGTCGAGCAGTAGGTCGGTCATGTATCGTTATTGTAGCGAGAGAAAAAAAAAAACGAATGGGAAGGAGCTATACAGAAAGGAAGAAAGGGGGACAAAGAAAGGAGGCGCACATGGACATGAAGCTAGATAAACGAAAATTGCCTGTAGAGAGCGAAAAAGCCAGCGAAACGCAAAGAGTGATGACAAGGATCAGGAAGAGAGTGAACCTCGATGGATAAAATACGAGGTAAAAATCTATGCGAAGCCAAAGCCGGTTCCACCGAGAGTGATGGCGATGAGAAGCTTCTCCCTCAGGGCTTCATACGACGAGTACTCTCCAAGGTCGAGCTGGTTGAAGCCTGATTGACAGCGAGAGTAATCACATAACGTAAGCGAATGTATCAAGCTGGAGGAGAGTTGACGAAACAACGAACAGGTGTGGGCCGTGGGAATTCGATCCGGATCACCATGCGCTCGATGGATCTGCATCGGTTGAATACCTGTGAGTTTAGAGCGAAAGACACATCAGTTTCACGGTCTTATCAACGCTTGTCGGCAGTGCGATGACGGCAAGACTCACCATTGGACCCGATGAGCTGAGAGAAGCCACCGAGAGGAACACGCGAACTCGACGTGACAAACATAAGGAGCGATGCCCGCTCGGCCTGGGAGAACGATCTGACCGCTCTCCAGAACCAAGCAATGACGGGTTCGTTGCTTCTATAGCCGTGGTATTGGACGGTGTTCTTGAGCTCATCGACATCGACGGTCGGGAGACCAGAGATGAGGAGTTCAAGTTCTCCCGCGTCGTAAATCTGAAGAAGCGATTGAGGAATGATTGAGGTGAATCCCTGGACAAATGCTCGTGTCTGTTCCTGGATTGAATCGGCGAGTCGCTGATAGAGGTGGTAGAGATGGTAGTCAAAGGTCAGGCAAAGCACTGATGGGTACCAGCTTCCACCAGAAAGCGTGGACTCACGAAGTTAACGATCCGTTGAATGTAGTCAAGCTTGTTACTGTTAAAATAAGAGTGAGGTTCATCTTCAGTGACAGCACTCGAAAGGTACAAATGCCGAAGGATGCCAAAACGTACTCGTCGGTGACTGCGACGTTTCGACCGTCAGGAATGAGATCATGGATTTGCTGCTCTCCAAAGGCATCCGACTCGACGGCAAAAGATAGTTCCATGATGTCTTCGATTGACTGTGCGAAAACGAAGACGAGACCAGTCAGTGCGAAGAAAAAGCCACGACTACGCCTCGCGATGTGGAGACTCACATTCTCCGCAATCCATTTAAGGGACGTGTGGTATGATGGATCGACACTTTCAAGATCCTGGAGGAAGCGAGTCGAATCAGACATCACACGTCAGCACAGACTGAGACCATGGGCAATCAGCCAAACAAGATCCGACCAACCTGGAGAGACATATCCTTTGCTCCCAAGAGCTGTCGGTAGACCGATCGAACAAAGTGGGCGTCGAGCAGTCGGCCATCCTGAACGGCTTTGGCTGTTTACAGCATAATACAAAACATCAGTTCGTAGAAACCAGATGGCACAAGGGTTGGAAGAGCCAAGACTTACCCAACACAACTCCCACAAACTTGAAGAACGCCAAATGGTCCGGGTTGATGGCACTGAGCCGGTTGATCTGGTACGCCAGCGATCCACTTGACGAGGGCTCAAACTGTGAAATAGAGTCGAACATAGTCAGCGCCAGGTCGGCATTGGAGGTGGTCTGAGAGCAGCTTGAATCGGATACTGACCAGCGCGAAATTGGGATTAAAGATTGATTTGGCAAGGACCGTGAACCACTCTCGACCGACTCCACCGGCATCGACACCTTCTTCGTTCCAGAACCGGACCGAGAGCTTGCCATACTTGATCTGTTCGGGACTCCATCGCTGGAACTTGCTGAACGAATCTTCGAAAACAAAGTCTCGTCGAACGTTAACCTGAAGAGTCTGGGCGTGTTCTTTGTTGGGTCGACGTCGGAGTTGCTGCGAGAAGTACGATCGCTTGTTCTCAAAGTCGAGGACCTTGGGATTCTCGATGAGGAGCGCGAACGATCCACTCATCAGCGCCGGGTTGTTCCGAACCATGACGTTGAGGATCTTTCGATGCGAGTCAGTGAACTTGAGGAACACGTCGTTCGCCTGAGGCTCAGGACCAGTCGAACTCGAAGGCGATCTTGGGGAGAGCGACCCTTGAGCGGCACTCTGCTTGGCGGCCTTTGAGAGTGTGTGCTTAGAGACGACCATGAGAGACTCGACGACGGGAAGGAGGACTGTCGCGACGTCGTTGAGATCCGCGTTCTCTTCGACGATAGCCAAGCACTCTCCGAGTCTGTGCCAGAGCGGAGCAAAGTCGAAGCTCGTATAGACTGCGTTGGTCTGGTCTTGACCAGGCGAAGCGGCGGCTGCTGGACCGGGCGAAGTAACAGACTCAGGAGCAGCGGCAGACGCACCAGCTGAAGGGGATAATGGGGAAGGCGTTAGTTCAGTGATATAAGAAAAAGCACATGGTAAGACGTAGAAACAAGCTTACCTGGTCCCGGTGCATCAGGGGCAGCGGCAGAGGTCGTAGCCTTTGTCGAGTAGATGTGTTCGAGCGTCTTGAGGACCCGAAGAAGCTTGGCCTGAGTAGAAGATGCAGGTGTGAATTTGGCGATCGTGACGGCTCGCGTGGTTTCCTCTGCCGTCCTGAGAGCGTTCGAAAGCTCTTCAAGATCAGCCTGGAGCAAGTTACCAAACTCTTGCGCCTGAGATCGAAGCTCGGAAGTGATGATGCCTTTGGCGTCGGGGATGAAGGACAGGTGATGGATTAGGGTGAGAGCCGACTTGAAGGTTGCGCTCGAGCAGTCTCCAACGGTAAGAACGTTGACGACGAGGCGGAGGACGTTGTTGGGAATCTGAGGAGGATGCAAAAGGACAGGCGAGGAGTCCTCGGCAGGCTTTGCGTCCGAAGCACCTGCCTCGCCTGACGGTTGCTCGCCGCCCGTAGAAGCTGGCTCAGTCGCCGGAGCAGTGGCCGAGTTGGCGGGGGTCGAATTGGGGGGAACAGCAGCTGACGAAGATGAGGCGATGGTGGGGGGTGGGATGCCAAGGATACCCATCATGCTGTTGTCTTTGGGGGCATCAGATGCAGCGGGAGCGGGTAGAGTGGTAAGAGGCTTGGTGACCGATACGAGAAGGGCGGTGAGGGCATCCATCATGCTCGAGTTCTTGAGCAGGGTCGGTCGATCGAGCAAACCAAGAAGAACGACGAGTGGGTACTTGGTTTGAGGGATTTGACGCTCCTTTCCTTTCCCGCCTTTCTTGGTGGCAGCTCGCTTGAGGCCGACGAGAACATCGTGTTCGGTGAGGAAGAAAAACGAGGCTCGGTCAATGCTCTGTACAATCTGCGAGAGGGCATCGAAGCATCGTTGAGCGATGAAGGTTGGGATGCTCTCAGCCGAGAGATGAGAGAAGAGAGCAGTCGGACCCGGAGTCTCTGGGAAGCCCTTCTTCTTGGGTGTCGCTTTTGGTGTATTGGCTTTTCCACCTCGCAGCGTCATCTGAGCGAAACTCTTGTCGACGGCTGAAAGGTCACCCGTGCCTTCCTGCACGACGGTGAGAAGAAGGTTGAGAAGCTCGGCTCGCGTCTTTGAGTTCTCGCAGAGGTTGACGAGGACTCGAGGTACGATAGATTTCCTCGAAACTTCAGGGAAGAAGAGAAGTCGGACGAGCGAGGCGATACCAGCCTTGTCGAGCAGCTGGATGGCATCTCGAGCAAAGGGCTTCTTGCTAGCTCCTGCTCCGGTCTCCTCCGCCCCTCCGGCTGGCCTGACTCTGATCGGAATTGGATTGAAAGGTCGCTGGCGCGCCGATCGAAGAGGATCCGCTGGTTCAGCTCCTCTCATCTCCTGAAGATCTGCCAGCATCTCCTCGGGCAGAGACTGCATGAATCCATCCTCTTGCATCAGGACGTCATCTCGCATCTCGGACTCAAGGCTCGCGAGGAAGCTGGTGGGATCTAGCTCGCCCGCTTGAGCGGCGGGAGCGCCAGCAGCCGTGCTTTCTCGCAAAGCACGCGCGGCAGCCTCTCTAGTCCGACGCGATGCCTCAAGCGCCTCCTGTTGGAGTACCTCGGCTCGGATATCAGGTGGAAGGGCATCGAGGAAGTCGGTATTGATCTCGGTCGGAGCGGCGGCAGCTGGTCGGGTAGCCGGTCGTCGCTCACGGAAGTGCTGGTTGAGGACCTCTTCACGCATGTCGTCGGGTAGAGCCTCGAGGAAGGTGATGTCGATACCAGTGTCGGTGATGTCAACTTCTTCGCCGTGGATCGTGATAGTGATGCGATCAGACGTGGACGATGGACCAGCCTCGAGTTCTTCGCTTCCTGATTGTTGAGCGGCTGAGATTGACAAAGGAGAACCCAAGTAAGCGTACGTTACGGGCAAGTTCCACTGCAGTAGGGCACCGACTCACCAGAAGTTGAGTTCACTTCAGATTCATCAGCGGTCGCGTTAATGTCGTCCTGAGTAGCGGGAGCTGAGAAGAAAAAAACGCGCTTCTCAGGTAAGCATCGTCAGACTGGCCAAGTTGCCGACAGACAAACGGGGCTTACTTCTTTCCACAACTGATTCTTCCATCTCGACATCCTCTCCCGACCCGGCGACAGGAGCAGGAACGGGAAGAGGAGCTGGTGTCTCTTGAACTGGGACTTCGACAGGAGCGGAAGCTGCAGCAGCTGTCTCGCTGGTTGACTCTTGAGCGGCGGGTTGAGTGACGGATGGATCAGACTCGGACGGCTCAGCCATCGCTGGAATAGCAGCATCGCGATTCTGCTCATCCAGTGCAGAAGAGAACACCTTGGTCATGCTCTCCAATGCGTCCTGAGTCTTCTTTGCTGCCGCATCGAGCTCCTCCTTGGCCTTTCGGTGGGATTCTCGAGCTTGGGGGATGAGTCGATTGATGAGATGGTTGGTGAGTTGAGTGAGTCGAGAACTGGAGTTTTGGCCTTGGGTGAGACGTTCCTCCTCGTGCCAACGTTGGGGAGTTGGAAGAGGAGTGAAATTATTGTCGAGGGCGAACGGGTCCAGCGAACGAGGGGATTGCTCTTGCGTGGGACGTCGAGCAACGGTCGTACCAGCGATACCGGCAAGGCGACCATGACCAGCAACAGTTCCATCTCGGTTAATAGTGATCCCTCCGAGGCTTCCTTCAGGTCCTCCTCCAGGTCCAGCTAGGCCGATTTGGATGGCCTCGTTCCCGTTGTGTCGACCCTGGGCAACGAGCTGCTCTAGCAGACGAACAGCAGCACCGCCTCCGTTTCCGACAAGGTTCTCAATGGTCTGGATGATCTCTGCGAGACCTCCGCCGGCACCACCGAGACCTGAAGGACGAGGGATAGGGACGAAGGGCTGGTTAGCGCCTCCCATGCCACCAATTGCGATTTCCTCGTAGGCACCTGGCAGAGTTAAGCTCGAATAAGTGACCGCTGAATTTGTCTGCTGAGCAGAACCAAAGGCAGAGCGACTTACCTCGGCGACGGCTGACAGCCAAATCATTAGCAGCCTGATCGGTTGGGGCCCAACCCCAGTTTGTGAGTCGGCTTTCGTTGCTTGGAGCAGGGATGTCGTAGTCGGCCTCGAGTCGCTCGACGAGTTCTTGCTCAAACCTTCAAGGTGGCCAGCATTGAAAGTCAGAGATTGGGATAGAGGTTGGGACATGAGGACAAACCGTTGACTTACTCTTCTTCGTCCTCGTCCATCTCATCCCTTTCGTCATCGTCATCATCCATGATGGGTAATCCTGGAATTAGAAAAAGACTCGTTAGCCGAAATGAGGCATTGTGTCATGTTGAAAGGGGAGGCCAATCATTTAATTGGCCAGCAAATAATCGCTCACCCTCTTCGTCCATGTCGTCCATCTCATCTTCATCCTCATCCGGATCCATCTCTCCATCTACCATCTCAGGGTCCACGCCCTCGGGGAATACCTCCTCTCCATCCAACTATCGGTTGATTGATGCGAAGCGCGAGTAACCAGAGATGAGCTAGGGACCTTCGCGTCCAGTCAGACCAAACAAGAGCAAACACTCACGTCGAACAGCATATCGTCGTCCCCTTCGTCGCCTGACCCATCTCCTCCCTCATCATCCTCGTCCTCCCAGTCGTCCTCTTCGGCAATAAGCTGGTCCTCGAGAGCCCCCTCATCTTCCGAGTCGCTGTCTTCGGTACCAGAGTCGCTGGGTCCCTCGGACATATCATCCATCTCATCGAAGCCCTCCATGTCTTCGTCTTCGTCGCCATCAGAATTCTCGTCGTATCCTTCTTCCATCTCTCCGCCGTACCTGTCAAGACATATGGTGTAGCGATTCGTCAGCGAAGAGACTTTCGACTCAATCTTTAGTGTAGCCGACAGCGAATAAAGGATTTGTCTCACATGCCGAGAGCAGAATTTCGGTACAAATCGGGGGTGTCCTCTTCGTCTTCGCCGTCGTGGGAATGCGAATGTTCGCTTCCACTAACATCGTCCTCGTCCATCGAGGATGAAGACGACGTATCGTCGACGGGGCCATTGGCTTGAGAGGCGTCCTTCTTCTTGTCGGATGCACGACCCATCTTGATCGAAACTTTGGTCCTGTGTGAAGAAAGAAAGGAGCAAGATGAGCTTATGATCGACACATCTGGACGGAGCACACGGGACCGGCGAGGGACACGAACAAGTGCTCGAGAGGTTTGAGGATATCTGTCACGACGAGTTTAACGTCTGGGTAGTTGAGGTCCATATCGGCCAAAGCGTTGGTGAGGACGACGGCAAAGTTTTTCTCGAGCATGACCTTGGCGATGTGCAAGGTTCCATCATCGGCTCCTTTTGGCTGGATGCTCGGTCGGGCGGTGAGAAGTCGATAGCAGAGCTCAGACAGCGAATGAAGTCGACCATATCGGACGTCGATGTGGTCAGACGATGAGGTGACGTCCTTGATCGCTTTAGAGACGGCTTCGAGAACGACCTTTCGTACCGTGACGAGATCGGGGTCGAGATCCTTGAGGTCTGATCCCGAACCGACATCGGAACAGAGAGCGACAATGACGGTCATGGCACAGTTGGCGAGGTTGAGAAGCTTCTTCGTCTCTGGCTTCGAGGGGGCAGCCTGTTCGGCAAGGCTAGTGCAGCAGACGAGGTCTTGGATGAGGAAACCAAGCGTGGCCATCTTAGGCTTGGAGGTACTGAGGAAAGACTCCTTGCCGGCACGACGTCGGCCCATTGTGAGGAACCTAGAAGAAAACCGAGTTGTCAGGTTGTTGGTCACTTTACCAAGTTAGTTGGCAGACTCACGCAGTCTTGCAGCTCATGTACGACCCAAGCAGTTCCGTCAGATTCTGCATCAGAAGGGACGAGTAGACAAAGTCACCGAGTCCTGGAGGAGGAGGAGTAGCGGCAACGGCGGCAGTGGTCGAGGGATCATCGGCTGAGACAGCAGCTGAGGACGAGCCTTCCGCAGTGACGGAAGTTGAGACGACCGCATCGACAGTCGCTTCGGCATCCGTCGAGCTCGATTCGGCGGCGTCCTTTTCCGTGGGAGCAGCTGGAACAAGAGTTTCGGGAGAGCTAGCGATCAAAGAAACCGCCTGTTTGCCAGTGATCAAGAGCTCGCTGAGAAGCTGATGGACCATCGATTCGAGGACCTCCGAATCCGGACCAGTTGCGGTCGAGGGTTCGAGTATCGTTGATTCGTCGACCTGCATGTCCGATCCCGACTCAACAGGAACCCGAGGGATCTCGTTGGTTTCCGTCGAGGGTCTGCCGTCCTCATTCTTTGTCTCGCTCGAGGCCTTAAGTCGGATGTGATAATGACCAGTCGCGGTTTGATGCTGGACGAGCTCGCACTCGTTCGAGACGGCTTGGACGAAGAGGCTCGGGCTTCGGAATGCGACCTGCTTGGTGTTCTTGACGAAATGGGCGATGTCGACGACCTTTGAGCGAGGCGAAGAGAACCAATGCCTGATCTCTCGTTGCATCAGGATCAGAAGAGCTTGAGGTGCCTCGACGATGTGTCTCAGGATCGGCGAGATGAAATGTTGGCAGCCAGCCGTCGATCTCTTCTCGGACGCCTTGAAGACCTTCATCGCCGCAGCAACACCCCCTCGTTTGGCGAACTCGACGGCGAGAGCGTAATCTCGAGTGAGAAGAGCGAGGACTTGGAGCGAAGCCGAGATTTCCTCTCGAGTGAGACCATCCTCCTCGAGGATCTCGAGGCAGCGGGAGAAGAACGTGTGTCGAGCCTGTGTAAAGGTAGGTCCAGTGAAAAGGGAAGCAGGCTCTTCTGCCTCGATGATGTTCTCGTTGACGGAAACCTCGACGATATCTTCTGACATGATGAAGAGCTCCTCTGCGATAAGGAGCTGGTAGGGCAACCACTTTGGGCGGGTAGACTTGTCCTCCTTAACCGAAGTCGATGGAAGAAGGTCGACGATGAGGTTCATGATCTGCTCAACGAGAGCCTGGTCGCCCTTGAAAGTTGAAGCGCCATCGGGAACGACGGTCGCGATGAGTCGAAGGCGAACTGCCATCTTGTCGACCGAGTGGGTGAAGGCATCTGCTTTGAGTGGGGTGGTCTCTTCGACGAGCATCTTGACGGCATCCTTTGATCGGACGAAGGCGGACTTGATGTCGTTGACGAGGCTCTCGTATCTGTCGGCCAGCGAGAGGGCTCGTCTGGCAAGATCAGGCCGAAGCTCATCTCGCAAAGCGGTGAGCTGGGGGCGCGAGTCTTCGTCCCATCTTGAGGCTGGCTGCTCCTTCTCCTTACCCTTTTCGCTCGACTCTCCTTCACCTAACGGTTCCGCCATTGCCGTGTCGTTGGGGGTCGAAGCGGTGCTGCTGGTCGATGGTTCGGCAGCGGGAGGAGCTGGGGCTTCAGCTGGGGGTGCCTCAAAGGCTCCGGGGTGGCTGAGGAGGTACTCTGTCGCGAGCGAGGTGTTGTTGTGACAGCGGACGAGAGCCTGAGTAGCAGCGCTGGCGGTGAAGCCCATGTCGACGAGCTGCTGAATCCGATCAGCTGAGGGTGGTGGACGAGGCTGAGGAGCAGGCAAGCCGGCGAGGATTGGAGCTGGCGCATGTTCGGGCTTTTCCTCTGAGTCGGCGTCCATGATTCGGAGCAGAGTCTGGATGACGGATCGAATGACCGATACCGAGGCTGATTCCAACCACGACGATGTCCAGACTTGATGGATGAACGGAAGGATCGCGAGTCGAAGCTTAACAAGAAATCGGTAAGGGTCGAAGTCGTCGTCCGAAGACGCTTTACGATCCTTAGTCGACAGCGAGAGGGTTTGGGGCGACTCGAAGAGAACTTTGGATGAGGCGAGCGACTGGAGGAGACCAAGGGTGACTTTTAGACCACTGAAGATATGGACATGGTCGATCTGAAGGACTTGATCCGATGAGTCTAGGTCGCTGAAGGCCTTGGCATATCTCGAGGCCGTGTCGACGAGAGCCCGGACACCTCCTGTCTTTTCAAACGACGAGAGCATCAACGTCTGCAAGCTTCCTGATGCGAGTGGCCGGTCTGATGATATCGAGTGAGTCGCGAACCGTCAGCTTAAGAAAGGAGCAGACGTTGGATAAAGACATGAGGGCGTACTGTCAAAGAGCAAAGCACTGGTGTAGCCAACCATAACAGTACCATATAGGTGGAGCGAGAGAGGGCTGACTCCTTCTATCGCTGAACAAGATATCATGAGAAGGCATGCGATAGTGAGCTACTGGAAGAAAGAGAGCTGCAAGGACAGAGACCAACTCACGCTCAGTACCCCACTGCAGATGATCGTACACGACTTTGGCGAGAGTGTCGGCCGTCTTGTAAGCCTGAGCGCGGTGAGCAGCGTCGCTTCCTCGCTTGAAGACGAAGAACTTGAGAATGGCTGGCAGAAAGAGTGATGGGCAGGGTGAATACAAACCCTGATCAATCGCAACAGACGAATAAACTTCGAAAAGAGCCACTGACCCTGAGAGAAGGGAGTTAACGAAGCAGGCAGCTGGCTGACGAGGTACTTGAGTGCCTTTCCATTCCTCGTCTGGATCGAGTCGCCGGCCGAAGGCTCATCACCTCCAGTAGCATGCTTGGTCGAATCAGAGATTCCGCTGTTGATCTCCTCGAGGATGTCCTCTGGGACCCCAGCGACTGTCTGAACCTGGCCTCTGGCGACCGAGGGACCTCCACCTTGGGTCCCGCCATCGATCGAGACGACCGCGTTGGGAAGGGCCGACTTGATGAGGATGTTCTCCCAGACGCATGCACGGTGAAGCTTGCCGAGATCTGTGAGGATGGCTGATTCTTCGGGTGTGTTGAGAATCTGGAGGAAGCCAGTGGCGACTTTGGCGTGACCGAATCCGATTCCTCTGTACATGTCGGCAAGGAGAGCAACACGTCCATGAAGAGCGACGAGACGTCGGAAGAGCAGATTGACAGCGTCGAGCTCAGGTCCAGCTAGAGAGGTCGAGTGGCAGGCGAATCAAAGAGTCAGTCAGAGAATAAGCGAAGAAAGACACAGCAACAGGAAGCGACACTGACGAGGTAGGCTGGTCATGCTCGACAGCTTGGATTTGGCCCCCATCGTGCTCCAGAAGTCTCTTGTCTCATCGAGCGACGTTCGGACCGGCTTCAGGAGGGCGCTGAGCACGGCATTGGGGTTGACGTCGCTGACGGCTTGGAAAAGAGCACAAAGCGCGTCAGCCGTCTCTGATCCGGCATGGTCGTAAGGTATGCACGGTAAAGCGTAAAGGTCGAGTAGTAGAACGAGTCCATCGGCTTTAATGAATTCCTTGGCATGGCCTTGGTTGTGGAAGAGACCTTCGAGGAACTACAGGGCGAAACGTAAGATGATGCGGTTTTAGAATGGGACAGGAAGCCATGATGAACAGTAAGTTGTCAAGAGACTCACTCTTGCCACTCGACCGATATGCAGGACGACAGGATTGTCGACGTATCCATCCGGCTGTTCGACATCCTGGCTCCTTGACGGTCGGAGCGCCATCGGATCAGGAGTCGCGGCAGCAAGAGACGTGGCAGTCGGACTCGAGGAACTCTCAGGCTGTGGTGTCGAGGTCGAGGCAGAAGCCGAAGTCGAGACATCCATCGCACTCGACGAGGGCGCAGCAGGAGGTGCAGGATTCGTCGTCGAAGAGGCAGTGGTCGCAGTAGCAGGAAGGATATGATAGACGGTCTCATCGTCGCTCCTCTCCTCCGATCCCATAACCTTGATGCGGTGAATGGTGTCAATGACGGCCTTCAGGAGAGGTTCTCTGAGCGTGGGGTGGTGCCGAACGAGCTCGTCGATATATGCTCCAAGTTGAGTCGCGTTCTCCTTCTGCTGAAGTGTCTTGTGGTGTTTCTCTGATGTGAGCACGTCGACGATCTTGGGGATGATTCTTGGTCGAGCGGTGAGCTGATCGAGACCGACTGAATTCAGACAGAGGGCACCAATAGCATTAGGGATAGCGAAGTAGATCTAGAACATCAAACGAAAGTATCTGTCAGGTGTGCTACATGTCTGGCTAGACGTATGGACGGGACTCACGTCTCCATTCGGCTCGATCTCCTCCTCGATGGCATTGTAGAAAGCCTCGGGAAGCTTTTGCTCCTGCAGGACAGTCAAGGATGTCGGCTCATTGTGAACGAACGTTGCCATGATGTTGATGGCTGAAACACATGAGACCAACGAAAAGCGATCAGCAAAAGCTCTTAAGCCGACACGACGAGCACGACAGCATTGATGGCCTCACCCAAAGCAAGAATTGAAGGACCGAACGCTTTGCGATGCTCGATAATCAGCTTGACCGTCTTAGGTAACGATGAATCAATCAAGTTCCGCAAGCCATCTCCAGTACCCGACGTCGACATCATCCTGCTGATCGATCGAAGAAGTGCCTTCAAAGCTGAGAATCGGGGGAAAGGAAGTCGACCTGGAATTTTTGGATAATTGGCCTCAATGTCTTGATTTTCACTAACATGATTGTCTGGATTCGACTGACCGTAGGAGTTCTCATCGTCAGATGCTGCTCGCTCAAGGTCCGTGGGTATTCTCGATTCATCCTCCTTCACGCTTTGCTCCACTGCCGACTAATGGACGAGAAGGCAAAGGTCGTCGAGCGAATTAGTATGATGAGATGCGGGTCAAGACGGCCTCCCGACTTCAACTTGCCTTGATCCGATCCGTGAGGGCGCCCAGACCACCGGCGTTACAGAAAATGGTGAAGCCGTTGGGGTTCGAGTAGACGATGTGGTCTAGTAAACTGATGGTCTTGACTATGACCTGGACAAAAAAATTACCCGATGCACGAGCGTTACAACAGGTGTTCGGCTCATAGTGTGTGATAATGAGAGAGATCGTACAGGAAGTCTGGAAGGAAGCTGAATCTGCATAATCTGAACGAGCATGGGGACGATGCCAGCTCCGATGAGCATATTGCTGTAGGCCGCTGTAGTGATGAGGTATTGCAAGAAAGTGATGAGAGCCTCGACGAATTCGAAAGGTGGTTCGGCTACGAGCAGGAGAGATCAATTGGTCAACAAAAGAACCAGAAGCTTGGACAGGCTTGGATAGGAAATTCTACCCACGGGTATCATCAGCAAGCTTGAGTACCGTCGACCTAAACAGACTCATGATCACGCCATGGTTTGCACTAGCGTTGATCGAACTAATGACTTCGGCGATTCGGTGTCGGTATCGAGCAACAGCATCGAGAGCAGCTATGGCAGCCGTTTGGATGTCGTAAGGGATGCCTGCCTCAGGGTGAATCAGCTCAGCAATGTGCGAGACAAGGTCGGGCTCGTATAAGAAGAGATCAGTTTGGGCTACTGATTCTGGAGCGAGGTGAGCTGAGAGCAGGAAGATTTCAGGTCGACCAGACGGATGGCTGAGTCAGCGAGTGTGCCCGGTAGCAGACGAAGGAGATGGGATCGTAGACGTACCAAATGTGGCAATCGCCATGCATCGAATAACGAGCAACTTTCTTCTTTCCTCCCTCTTGTTCATGCCCATCGCGATCCGGATTCGATTGAGAAGCTCGAATCGCTCCTCTTTTGGGATCGAGTACTCCTCAACTGCTTCAGCCAGAACTGCCATCGAAGACTTTGTTGATGCCAACTTGCCAACGTTGCCAAGGTTCAGCGTCGTTAGCCCATCGTGGGTCGTCGATGAAGGTCCATCTTTGACTGTCGTGCTCGACGAAGGTGATGAAGAAGGTGGTGCAGGAGTCTTGAATCCTTCCTTGAGGTCTGAGACGGCTTTTGGTTTGGGTTTGGCGGGAGTGGCGAATGCGGTTGTGGATGATGCGGCTTGGACAAGGTGAGGGAAAGTGGGTGGAGGAGCACAGGCTGAACTCGAACTTGAGGAAGCGGCTGGTGCTGAGGGAGCAGGAGTGGGTGTGACCGGAACGTCGGGAACTTTGGTGGACAATTCAGCAACGGGGTCGGCTTGATCCTCGACGACGCTCTTCTCCTGCCCAGGGCGTCGGTAGAACTGGAACTGCACCTCTCCTAGCTCAGCCGGGAACTCGAGATCATCCTCCGACCCAGAAGCAAGTCGTGATAAGCTGAAACCAGCTTCTCGCGTTGGACCCCAACCTTGGGAGAGGGAAAGGAGACGTTTGATGATGAGAGAGTTTTGGCTGAGCTCGGAGGTGTGACCGGGCGAAGAATACTGCTGAGCTGGTCGGAAGAGGAGTTGGAGAGTGCTTTCGAGAACGTCGAGATCCTGGGTGAAGAGGAGTTCACCGAGACGCTGAATATTCGGGACACGAGGGGGTGAGGTGGAACAGACGAGATCGGATCGATTGGGTAAGCTTTTGATCTATCTCTCCAGAAAGCCTACGTCGAGCAAAAGCTCCATCACTCACATCATACGAGGAATATATCTTCCGGTTCGTGCAGTGCTCCAAGAGCATTCGCTCAAACCGGATAATCTCAAGGACGAGCGACTTTGTCGATGATGTAAACTCTTTGACTTGCAACGAGGCAATGTCATATTCCGAGATGATCTTCTCTAAGATGGCGTCGAACCGATTGAGGACCTTTGTCCATGAGTGGAGGTCGCCTCGAGGCCAGAGCCAAGCTGGAACGGTGGCGAGGACGGCAGCGAGGTCTTGCTCGGGTTTAGAGAGGATTTCGGCGATGAGGAGCACGATCTCAGGTTGCTATAGAGGTCAAGGTTGACGATGAAGGGACATTCGATGGAAACACGACAAGAGGGAGACATTGAGAGGACAGAAGAAGGGGAGGAGAGCGAGACGGAGGACGGCGAAATGACGAAGGAGCCAAGGCAGGGTGATCGTGGATCAGCAGGTGATCACGTCGATGAGGTCTGTCAGATCGCAAAATACGAGGTTGAACATACAGGTGGCGCTACTCGCTTTGGGGCTTTTCTGATCTTCATACCGAGAGAAGAGGGGAAGGGAAGAGGGAAGAAGGGGAAAGATGAACAGAGTAGAGGTGGAGTGGTGTAGGGAAGAAGCTGGAGCTCAGGCGAGTCAAGGTGGTGGTGATGGCCCTATATACGTTGGTGGGCAATGAAGGTTTGGTTGCTGAAACGAGTGAAGGGCAGTGATGAGTTCAGGGGATGAGTCGCTGGAGTTGAAAGAGCAGCGATCACTGTGGTGGTTTGGGAAAGATGAAGCGCATCTGCAGAGCTCTGTATTGATCTTCAAGCGGTCTTAGGCATTTCCTCCCTATCTCTCGTTACAGGTCGACCAGGATCAATTGCAAGAACTATCTTGACTGCATCAGCTGGCCAGCGCTCAATTATACAGCGGACAACGAATCCAACCCTCTCTCTTCCTCAGCTCAACACCCAGTCAACGCTCGACAGTAGAGAGGGAGGCGACCTTATGATCTATCAGGTTAATTGAACTATATGGAGAAGTACAGAGTCAAAGCACAGAAAGGCGACTTACGAGAGAAGCACGATAGATGCAAGTTCGCCGATGGGAAGGCAGATGTAGACCGAGAGAGAGTACAGCAGTCGATCAGACGAGATGGTCAGTGTCGAGTCGTTGAGCGTTACGGTTCTGATACACGACGTGCACTCAGCTCATGTACTGATCGAGTGCAAAGAGAAAGACTGTGTGGGCATCATTGAGGTGAACACGAGCCCAAATTGGAGCTTCGTCAGCTTCACGACAGGTCCTGGTCCCGGCGCGACGGCCGGTGGACCATTAGGTGCTGAGATGCGATCACTTAGTGACCTGCATATACATCAAGCGAGTCTGCTGAGCGAGAGGAGGGACCCAAGGTCCAAGTTGAGAACGAATGATTAGGAACGATCTTAAGATATAGAAAGGAGGGGGAGAAGCCGAAAGGAACGCGGTCCGGAGTCTCTCTCTCTATTTGGGCCAACATCCACCTTCCTTACTCTCGTCGCACATCTCCAACGATCATGAGACCGAGCACTTCCTTGAGGATGCGGCCTACTCCCATCCCTCGATTCAATCCCTCGTTGCTGCGTCGAGCAGGTCATGGCAGTCAGTCCATCTAATGCTTGCCTCCTCCGTCCCTTCCCAGCCCTCTTGACAGATCACATCGCCTGCTCTGATCTCACATTCAAGCTGATATCATGCAACTTCGTATAGAGCCACTACCGATCCCCGACAAGCCAGAGACTGGCTCCAACTTCAACTTCCCAGACGTCAACATCTGGCACAAGGTCATGGCCCGAAGCGTTCGTCTTCTCATCCTCGTTCTCTCTCATCGCACTTTGTGACTATTCACTTATTGACTCTACAATCGGCCGCTTTACTCCGTCAACAGATCGAGTGCATAGCTTGGTTCTGGCTCTTCTCTTGGATTCGAGAGAACGGAGCTGTCAAGCTCGGATGGCGATACGAATTCCAGGAGCTCGGACATCCGCTTGAAGGAGAAGGTCTTACTGGCGGAAAGTTTGGTAGCTGGCCTGCTAGGATGGGCTGGGTCAAGAACGCCGGTGGCGATGAGTATTGAGCTTCGAACTTGGTGGATAGCTTGATCAACGAGGGCGAAGCGGAATGCGGCGACTGCTTGGACAGTGAAAGAATGGGCATTTGGTTGTATACGAGATGGATCTCATGCATGATGTCTCGCATCTCGCCGGAGCTCTAGTCTACAAGTAGTGAGAGCTCCTGGTGACGATACCTCTACCCTCGGATCGAGGCTCCGGGTTTCATCGATCCAACGTTTCCCCCGACTTCTCTTCCTCGATCTGCCCCTCACCTCTATACAGCTTGCCATCATGCCAGCATTCAAGATCTCACCTTCCGTTCTGGCTACCGCTTCACCGCCTATTCCTCTGGCAGCATCATGGGCCGCGAGCTATTGCCCCGCTGCAAATTCCAATCGACAGCTTATCAACATGTCCCAGGGCGTTCCTGGCTCTGCGCCCGATCCTAGATTTACTCAGAGGCTTCGCGATGTTAGTCTGGTCAAGTCCCTCAGTCGGATGTAGGGACACAGCAAGAGTCGACATCGAACCGTGACTCTTGGACTGATGTCCATTGAATCCCCTTATCCGTAGGTAATCTCCAATCCGCTGTCTGCAAAGTATGGGGCAATTCTGGGCGAGGACAGCTTGAGGGAGTCTCTGGCCGAAGAGTACAGAGATGTCTATGGCAGAGATGTTCATCTGTGGGGTGGAGATACTGGCGTTGGTGTGAATAAAACGGATGTAGGAATCGTCACTGGTGAGTAGGCGGCACTTTCTTGGTTCGTACTCTTGTAGGTCGAACCTGAGCAGATCCAGGAACTCAGACGTGTGCAGAGTGAAGTTCTCACCCCGTTTACTGTATGTGTTACTGATTTCACGCTTCGTGCCCTCCCCAGGTTGCAACATGGCCTTCATGGCGTGTATCTTGACGCTCTGTCGGGCGGGCGATGAAGTCATCTTACCAACTCCCTGGTATTTCAATCATCAGATGACACTCTCTGCACTCGACATCAGGCCCGTACCTTTGCCTACCGACAGTTCAGACGGATTCGCTCCTTCAGTAGACCTGCTCAAGAAGCTCATCACGCCAAAGGTCTGCCTCGCTCAGTTTGTTCTCGCGAATCGTAAAGTGAACCTTTGCTGAGTCTAGTTTTCCTGATATATTCAGACTAGAGCTTTGTGCTTGGTCACACCCAATAACCCCACAGGCACGACGCTACCTGATTCCCTCTTACAAGGTTTGTCTTCTCTTCGCTCTCATCACCAATCCATCTCGCTGATTTCATTCATCTTATCTGTGAACTCCCTCAATACTCAAAGAGATGGCTGCTGTCTGCTCTGGTAACAAGATTGCCCTCATCGTCGACGAAACCTACCGAGACTTCCTTCCTCCAGCCGAAGGAGGTTCTCATCGAAGTCGCCCGCATACGCTTTTCAGCTCGCCCAGATGGAGGGAAACTGTGATCTCTCTGTTCTCTTTCTCTAAGAGTTATTCGTTGAGTCCTATCACCTCACTGTACATCCTGTGGACGATGCTTATTTGATCCAATGATGTAGTATCCCAGGTCATCGACTTGGCACCATAGTGTCCGGCCCAGAATTCTCAGGTCCAGTGAGTCGCGAGTTGCAAACTATAGAACTGTCGGTCCGCGCAAGCTCACCCAATCTGACCCGTCTTCTAGTGCTCGACTGTCCTCGACTGTCTACAAGTGAGTCCAATCATTCATAGCCCAAAGTGGTATCCCTTTTGTCCATATCGCGCAGCAGGACGCTGAAAGAAGGTATTCAAATTAAAAGATCAACGCTCCTAGACCACCCCAAATCGCTATCGCTCCAATCCTTGCCGACCTTCGTCCGAATCTGATCGAGTGTGTATCAATCTTGGCAACGCTTTGAAATCAGCTACACAGTACGCTGACAAGATGTACTGTACACTGTCTCCTTGACTCTTATGCATCAGGACCTCTGGTCAATTTGCATCACTACTCGACCTGTTCGCGTCCATCCTCGAGCGATGTCCCGGCTGGAAACTCCTCTCTCGAGGCGGGTTTTATGCATTCGTAGAGCACCCGTTTGAGTCCGTCCCAGCATTGGTGGTGGCAAAGGTACTGGCATCTAAGTACGGGCTGGTGGCATTGCCCGGAGAATTCTTCCTGCCAGAGGAAGCCAAGGATGGGTGCCGAGCTTTGCGTTTTGCTGTAGCAAACGTGGGCGAGGCTGATGTTCGAGGTGTCGAGTCCCGTTTGAGAGATGTGAAGAAAGAAGATCTCGAGGGAATTGTAGTATGAATGAGGTCTGTGTAGGAAGATATGGCGAGAAAGGAAAGATAAAGCGGAGAAAAAGGTAAGATCGTCCCGCAGTTAAAGAGTGAGCCTTCCCTTCTCTCGACTTCCACTCGCAGAATCATCCTCACAATGTCTTCCCATCTCCAACCGCTCCATCAACATGCCCCACAGGCGCTCGATGGTTGGTGTATATCACTCATCATCAGATCCGACCAGATTCTTATACCCCTTCCACTTGAACCGCTCGAATCCGAATCCCCCTTCTTCCTTTCCCCCCTGCATTTTTTCTGATATGCAGACATTGTCCGGATCACGCTCTCCCAGTCTCCAGCTCTGTTGAATCCCTTCCTAACTGAACTCGGCACCCCGTTCCACGAAGCTGTCAAACGGGTCATCTATGCCGACGTGCGCGTCATTCTGCCGGCCCTCTCTTGGGGATGTGACGGTCCAAGCGAAGGAGAAACGAGGGATGAGTATGGTGCAAGGAGGAAGTGGGAAGCCATTCTGACGTACGCACCTTTTCTTGGATGGATGGCGAGCAACTTGCACGAAGTGTAGGAAGGACGGGCGAAGCGATGCGGGAAAAGACCACTCAGATGTCCCAAACCATACTCACGCTTCAACCTCGACATTTGTTCTTCTCTTATCAGATCACCAGATCGATACGCCCACTGTGTCCAGTCGATCCATGTCTACCCGCCGGCTCGGCCCAACTCGAGTCAATCCATCGCATCATCGGCCGTCAACCAGGGCGAAGATGAGATTCTGAGGACTCTTCTCGACGTCTGTGGACCCAACCTTCAGAAGTTTGAATGGAGAGGAATCAGTGTCTGGGGTGATTCTATCGGGGAGGTAAGTTCCGTGTATTCCTCCTTGATCTCTGCCCGGTCCGAAACGCTGATATCTTATCTCGCGCTCCGTCTATCGTACGTCACCCCCCCCCCCCCCCCCCCCCCCCCCCCCCCCCCCCTCGCCCCTCAGATGCTCGTCGACCTACCGGTCCTCAAGCACCTCGCCCTGATGCCTCCACCTCTCCATCCATCATCGACGCTCACACAATATAGCACGACCTCAAGTGAGTCGGACCAAACCTTTTACCGAACGTGGCTCCCCGAGTGATCAAACTCATCTCTCCTTCCTTCCGTCTCGACAGTCCCTCGGTTCAATTTACCCCATGTTCTCCCTCAATGGCTCAGATCCCTTGAGATCGCTCGTCTCAGTGCGGTTGGAGTGAGTCGAAAACCTACTCTCTTTCGCTACGTTATCCGACTCATCACTCTGGGTACAGGCAAAGAACCTTTCTCTCCATTTCTCGAACCTCCCACCACACGCTCCGCTAGACCGAATAGCGATCGAATCTCCTTCCCTCGACGATGCTCTAGTGGAACTGGTCAGTGAGGCTGGGCGAGGCGTCCGAGATGTCTGGTTTCGGAGCTCTGGAAGCAAGCTCACCGACAGAGGCTTGTGAGTGAATCGTCGAAAGTGCCTTAGGTTCAACCTGACACTAACACCTGTCTTACTTGTTCAGGCTGAGCCTCTTCGAGGGTTGCGTTGAGCTAGAGAAGTTAACACTTTCAGAGTTGCAGGGTGAGCTCAATGTCGTCGCCACTATCGGGTCTTCCAGGCTCACTCTTTGTTTCGGTAGGTCGCTTGGCAAAAGATCTCTGGGCGAAGATTGAGGGCTATCCGATCACGCTTCGGCACCTCCGAGTCGAGATCAGCGATGTGGGACCTCATCATTCGTCGGTAGTCTCCGTCTGATCGTTGTTCGAGCTGGTTTCACTCTCATTAACGTGTCCTCTCCATCTTCCCAAGATGGTTCCAGGATCACCTAGCATCCATACACCACGTCCCGATCTCCCAACTCACCACGTTCTCAGTCACTCGCTCGACTCCTCCCTTTGCTCTGTTCCCTGTTCCTCCACTCGGACACCTTCCACCTGCCACCGACGATGCATGTATTCCGAAGCCCATTCCACAGGAGCTGGTCGAAGCCTTGTTCAAGAGTGGCCAGAAACTGCGGGTACTTGAGCTTGATTGGTGGGAGATGGGGGTCGATGACTGGACCAAGATCGCTAAAGTCTGCACCAATGTCGAGAGACTCAAACTCACCTTGGACGCCTCGTTCGCTAAACTTGTGAGTTGTTGCATTAGTTTGTCGATACGTTGACAAAGTCCCGTCATTTTGGTGTATCGCTGATCATATGATACTCCCGCCAGCTGTCTATGACTACTTCATTTTCGCACCTCACAAGCTTGCACACCCTTCACGTATCGATTCCGGTCAGACATATCCCTCCTCCTGGTCTGGTCCCACCAACGACACCCACATCGTCACCAGCCGCATCGAAGGCTCCACCATTGAGTCTCCATCCTACGTTCACATCGAATCCATCTCCACCCTACTCTCATGCCGATCTCCAGCAGCACTACCACGAACCATCTCCAGCTATCCTACACCCACTGCTCCTAGCAAAGTCGACCGATCCAACGCTTCCCGTTCTGCGCGAGATCAAGAAATTCGTGCGGAGGCTTCCGAAGTTGACCGAGCTCGGTTGGGTCGGTCGAGAGGGTGTAGGGCTTTGGCTCATCGCTCGATCAGAGGAAGTCAAGCCCTCCGCTTTGGCAGGAGGCAAGAAAACAGTGGGAGGAGTCATCAAACTCAAGGAAGACATCGAGTTCCGGAGCTTCGCGAGCGAGTGGCGAGCTGAATGGGAAGAGGCTGGCAAGGGAGCACCATGCTGGAAGATCAACGGAGCTGGAGGTGGTAACAGCCCTTCTCGAGAGAGGATGATGAGCTTTGACAGCGGAACGGGAAACGGTCATGGGATGAGAGGAGGACAGAGAGAGAGGAGTGTAAGTGGACCATCGAATGGGGATGGTGCGAGTGAAAGGAACAACGGTGGTGTCAAGAGAAGGCAGAGTTCAGTCTCGAGTCTGACTTCGTATCACGATGGTCAATCGAATTCTCCTTCATCGAACGCGACATCAGCGGCAGGTCTACTCAGTATGTCCCCCGTCAGCGCATCCACCATAAATTCCGCTCTTAGACTCGATCTCGGACATCCATCTGTTCCAACTGCTCCTTCGAACGACACCCTTACATCAACGCCAGGCAACGTCAATCAAGTCCCACTCGTTACCTCTGGTCCAGTCTATGCAACCTCGACTCGTCGTCAATCTCGTCAACGGACCGATACTGTGGAGGCGAACAGAAAGACGCCACCTCCCCAGAATGAGTCATGCCCCCCCACATCATACCGAGATCGATTGGCGAGTGGTGGGAGTGTGAGAAGCGGAGGAGGAACGAAGACTGGAAAGGGATCACCCCCTTCTGGCGTCAGCAGGAAGACAGTCGGAAGTGATGGTGAGCGAAACGGCAAGATGGGCAAAGGGACTGGAGTGATCGGCGGGAGTGAGAGGACTAGGTGAGAGATGGAGGAGGAGGAGGAGGAGAGAAACCGCTTCGCTTCTTGATGATGCCAGTTGCGTGTACGAGTGTTCTTGCTTTGGTTTCCCATTCTTACGTTCCGATTGATGGTTCAAGTTTCGTCTTTCGTGATCAGACCAGCACGGACAAACCAGCCAGACTAAACAAGATCCGGCTCATCTCGATGGATTAGTATTCCTTGATGAGCATGTATCACAGAAGGACGGAATGGGACGAGATAAAGATCGTTCATCATTCCTGATAGATACCCTCGATACCGTCAACGAACGCACCAGCACCCGCCTCATCTGGTGTCGTGCCTCCTTCGTCAACTTCGGTGATGACTCTTCCTAGAGCGATGGTCTGCTTAAGTGTCGAGGCTCGGATCCACAGCTGACCGTTCGTCCCGATGGCGGTCTCGAAGGCGAAGCGAGTGGCGAGGGTTGGGAGAAGCGGGTATGTTGATGACAGTAGACTATAGGAGAATAACTATGTCAGACTGTTGCGCGATCAAAGGGTCTATCGATGGAAAACAATAAAAGCACTTACTTCCGACACATTCCCAGTGAACAGGAAATCGTCATTCCCTCCTTGAGTTCGCCGAAACCTTCAGTCTTGCGAGTAGTGGCATCGAAACATTCGAGCTCCGGCTCCATATCTCTATTGGCGAGGGACACTCGAGCATAGATCAGGGAACCGACCTAAGGGGAAGCGATTTGGATGACGTCGTGGGTCAGATGAGCCAAAGAGAGGTCGACTCGCTCGGTACGGCACGGCTCAGACCGACCTTGAGATTTGGTCGATTTCTTTTGGAAGCACCTTCGAAAGCAAGTGCATCAAGGGAAGCCATGTGGGCAGAGCCGATGTCGACTCTGTAGCCCTCACCGTGACGGGCAACGATGGTGCCGATGACGGATTCTTGACTGGCTGGGATATACTATTGAGTTGATAGGCGAACAGATCAGTTTGAGTCTGGCATTGACTCGATTGGGTAAAGATTTTGTCATGGGCAGCTGGTGCGGAGCTTGGGGCGAGAGAGGCAAGCAGGAGGATCGGGGATAGAGTGAAGTCATGACACTCACTCTCTTGCCTTTACCCTCTACCCACATCTTCTTGCCCGATTTATCACTTCCGACTAGACCTGCTCTAGTAGCAACGAGGAAAGGCTTGGTGCTGCTGCTAGCGCTAGTGAGATTCGAGAAGGAAGAGGCTGCTCGAGCGGAGGTTTGAAGGGTACCTGGCCCGAGCTTGGTGAGAGATTTTGATGGGGCAGGCAGGAGATCGCCTGGGAGGAGAACTGTTGGTGTGGACATGGGTGAGTGATGTTGTGGTGTGTCGGTGATGGTTACTTGGGAATTGTCGAGAAGGATTCGAATCGTCCTTTGGCCCTATCCAAGTAACAACCACTCGTTTCCTTCTCTAGATCCTCACGCACGACATCTCGTACCAACATGCCTCCCAAAGACTCTTCTGCTTCAAAGTCCAAGTCTGCTAGCTCAAAGGTACCCCCAACAACGACATCCCATCAAGTCATCTTCACCCAAAGAGCTGACACACGCCCTTTCTGCTCTCTCTCCTTTGGGACGCGTCGCTCGTCTCTCCTCCGTCTTTCTCATTTATCAATCCATTCCTCGCTCGCCTTCGCGTACAGACGTTCGACATCGGAGATGTGGTCACCTACAAGATGAGAGGGTACCCAGCTTGGCCAGGAAAGGTGAGCCAAACATCGAGTCTTTCGACCCCCTTCTTCATCCGGAAGAGGAACTCTTCGCATTTCCCAGGCCTGCCCTCCTTCTTCTTCGGCACCTTGCTCGCGTGACCCAGCATCGCGTCTGGTGCATCTTCGAGAGCTCGCTGTATACGACGGATGCAACATTGGTTCGCTCAACCCTAACCACGAGACGTTCGCTGACGTCTTTCAACAACGCTTGCGGACGTAGATCGTCAAGCATGAGGGTCTTTCTCGGGCGGTCATCAAGGAGAAGCCTCGTCAGGGTACCTTCTACTGCATCAAGTTCTACCCCAAGGGTGACTAGTACGTCATTTCCATCGCTGTACGATCCTCCTCGAGTGGGGCAAGCCGTTGATCCAATCCTCCTTCCCTTTCAACCTCGCTTTTCTCGCTTTCGACTTCTTTTCGCCTGTCTCTGCGCGTCTCTCGCTGCCATTCATCTCACTCTCTCGCCATCTATGAACTTGCACCCACCTCACCTTCCGCTTCGACCTCTAGTGCTTGGGCCCCTGCTCGTGATCTCGTCCACCTGTCCCAGAAGGAGATCGACGCCTACATCGCTGAGCCATCCAAAAAGGCTGGAGAGCTTCTGACCGGATACAAGACTGCTGCCGACCCTACCGCATGGGAGGCTGAGCAGGAGGAGGCTGAGGCGGCCAGGAGAGAGAACGACGAGAACATTGATGAGCTGGATGAGGAGGACGAGGGAGAGGACGAGAAGGCCGCCACTGGTTCAAAGAGAAAGGCTGGATCCGACAAGCCCAAGGCCGCTCCCAAAAAGGCAAAGACCGACAAGGCTACCAAGGTACGAACGATCATGGTGGCTCACTTTTCAGCGTTCGTAGATGCCAGGGGGACTTGAGGCGAGGGCATGTATGCGTGAGAAGGGGGAAAACCGAGATGAAGACCCGATTTGCTGACACGATCATCTTGATCTCCTCCTTCCTCACCAATCATTCTTACGATTCCTTCAGCCAACATCCAAGAAGACCAAGGTCAAGTCGGCAGCTACTGTTGAATCCGAAGACGAGTCAGAAGAGAAGCCAAAGGCGAAGCCAAAGTCTGCTGCTGCCACCAAGGCTGCCAACAAAGCTGGTGAGGCTTCTGCTGGAGACGCTGATGGTTCGTCTCTTCCTCGTCACCTTGAGTCGTTAGTAGTGATAGGCCCGAAGTGTCACATGCTAACCAGTCCTCTCACCTTTCCTCGACTTTCGCGCCTCCGTTCATATAGCTAACGACCCTGAGTACGTATCGCGCTCTTTGAGTTTCGCTGTTCTATCTCTCAGCCAGCTTTCGATCGAAACACCGAACTCACCAATCTGCCTCTTCCACTTCCTCTCGTTAAGCTCGCAGAAGGTCAAGGACTGGCGACACAAGCTCCAAAGAGCTTTCCTCACCCCCAAGACTCCTCCTTCGGTACGGATCACGCATCTGCCACTCTCAATCAGGTCCTCGTTGTTCGTGCGTGCTAAATTGAGTCGTGGATGTTTGGCTTGATGATCAATCTAGGACAAGGACATGTCGACATACGACGAGTACTTCACCACCATTGAGCAGTACGGCAGCATGACGATCCAACAGCTTCAGGTGAGTATCTCGTCTTTCGGATCTTGTCTTGCCTAAAGAAAGAATCTCATTTAAGCGACTGATCTCTCGACGCGTCGTTGCTTCAGAGCTCCAAGATTGGCAAAGTTATGCGAAAAATTGCTGCTCTTCCCTCGATCCCCAAGGATGACGAGTTCAAATTCCGAGAGCGGGCAAACACCCTGATGTCCAAGGTCCGTCAATCGCGTCGATCCTTGCATCATTGCCTGGCGTTATGATCGACTGACGGTATGAAACGATTTTCTGATCTCAACCTCTCTACTCTTGGTGGCCTCCTCGATCTGTCACCTCTTCAACATATCTCTCCCGAATCTTGCAGTGGCAAACCCAACTTTCCTCCGCCGGAGCCGCTGAGGATGGACCCGCTGTCCCCTCAACTTCTGCCGCCAAGTCACCAGAGAAGAACGGGTCGTCGTCCAAGACCAACGGTGACGCCCCTGCTGCTGCCGCTACCGAGGAGGATGCCGACACGAGCGCCGCTCCTGCCCCCGCTGTCGAGGAGACCAAGGAGGAGACCAAGGAAGAGACTAAGGAGGACGTCAAGAAGGAGGAAGCCCCCGCTCCTGCCGCTGCCGCCGAGGAGGACAAGAAGACTGGCGAGGAGGAGGCTGCCGCTCCTGCTCCCGCTGCTGAGGAAGAAAAGAAGGATGACGTCGAGATGACCGACAAGGTCGAGGCGTAGAAGGGCGAGCTTAGTTCTGAAGTTGGGAGAAAAACTAAAGAAGGACCGACTCTCGAAAGGATCCTTACCTCCTCCATTTGACAAAATCTCCAGAAGAACCAAAAAGAATGGGAAAATTATCCTAACTTCCCTCCTTGACCATTTTTCTATATTTTTTTTTCCTGTCCCTCTCCTCGTTCTCCTTTAACTCTTATCCCCGTCGTGCTCTCTCTCTCCTTTTGGAACCATTCCCTTCTTGAATCGCCTCCCAATATCTGCCCCGTTGTCTTTCTCATCTTAGCTTGCGCTCTTTCCTTGCCCTTCCCTTCACTCGTCCCC